>WWET01008399.1:0-16154 GCA_011038615.1 Limnodynastes dumerilii | reverse complement strand
TATTATTATTATTATTATTATTATTATATTATTACACAGGTACTGACCAACTATTACATTACACTGTTTTGTATACTTGGGCTAGGACCAGGCCTGACAACAGAAATCTTGATGCCCATTACAGTCATGTTTTTGGGGCCCCATCCCTCCTTAATAGTGTCTGCAGCATTGCAGGGGTTTATTATTATTATTATTATTATTATATTATTACACAGGTACTGACCAGCGTTACTATTACACTGTTTTGTATACTTGGGCTAGGACCAGGCCTGACAACAGAAATCTTGATGCCCATTACAGTCATGTTTTTGGGGCCCCATCCCTCCTTAATAGTGTCTGCAGCAGAGGATTGCAGGGGTCCCTCTGAATCTTGGGGCTCATCACAGCTGTACCCCCCTGTGGCCAGGCCTGGCTAGGACACATCACCTCTCAGCTCTAATACTGTTAGCAAAAGGTGCAGTTTGCCTCCTTTGCAATTCAACATGGTTTGGCTCAGGCTGACTCTCCATATGTTTTTATTGCCAAACTCTGGATCTGGTCCTCTGTCATTACATAAACCCCTAAAGATGGTATCAAAGGTACAGAAATACTTACACTCAGGAAAGGAGGGAGAACAGTTGTCAGTGTAACAGCAAGAAAAGCCCTTTTTGGACTTCGTATTTGGGGTACTAAAACTTCCAGGGCCATGGCACTGATTTTTTGGCACACAGGATCTTCCAGAGAACTCACTTTTCTTTTTGCCATCTACGTAATAAAGGGAGAAAATAAAAAAATTGATGTATTGATGATATAGTACATATAGTGCAGGAGAGACTTACTAAACTCATACTTGTCAACTCTCTTAGGATGTTCGCTTGTTCCACAGTGGGGCTTGATGATATAAATCGTGTCACTACCCCTAAAATCTGCCACCACAATGGTGTGGTCCAAAGCTCTGTTCAGTGTTGATTGAGGCTTGCTGACACAATTCACGTCACCATGCTGTCAGGGTGCGCTGCGGTTCTGCGGCTCTCTCGCCCTGCTCCCAGCGTGTTCTTACCTCCTCCTCGCTCCCTGCTGGCTTCCCTCCTTTGCAGCCGCATGCTCCCACTGTCCTCTGGCCTCCAGCGTTCTTCTCCGGTCCATCGCGGCCATTACAGCGCTCTCCCCGCCTCCCGGCAGCCGCGTTACTGGTTACTAGGGACGCTGTTGCATCCAGATCGTTGAGCTGGCGTCTCGTGCTGCCTAGCAACCAGGACGCCAGCCTATGGCTGCATTAGGCGCCTTCCAGCCTTCCTGCCATTCGCCAGCCTCTCTTAAAAGTAACTTCCACCCAGAGGCTGGCGCTGGTTATAGACTTTTTGAGTTTCTTTGCCAGTTCACCTGCTATTCTCTTGCCTTGTGTTTATTGTCTCTTCTTTCTTGAGTGTCCCAGTCAGTCCTTGCCCAGTACCTTGCCTATTATACCTTAGTGTCTCCATTACCCACTCTCCCACCTTGTTGTTTATTCCCTGCTTGTATTATCCTGGTCTCTCCTGTCTGATTGTTCCTGTTAACCCCTACAGGGGTTCCCCGCTGTTTGCTAGTGAGAGTGATTGCCCCAGTTTGTTTGGTACGTCCAGTCTATCTCGTCAGCCCTTCCAGTCCCCTGTGCGCATTAAGTGTTTAGTGTTTGTTTTGTCACGGTGCAGTTTCTTCTGACCGGCCTATCCCCCACTCTCTCTCTCTCTTTCCTTCCTTCCTTAAACTCCCGCTTAGTTTTTCTGCTCTTCTCCCGGGTATCCTCTAAGGGGCGTATCCTGACGGATTCCTACCAGTTCCAGTCTATCCCCACCACTAGGGGCTCTAGTGAACACTCGGTCTGGCCTCAGGCTCTACAAACCGGTGAGTTACTCGCTCCTTTCTCTTTTACTCTCTGGTCACCCCGGTACTCTGTCGAGGTAAACCCGGGGTACCATAACACATGCTTGTTCACTGCATCACAACTCTGAAAGTATCTGTTACATGAACAGATATGTTATACTGAGATCATCGAGACAGGATATAAAAAGAAGCTTACTAACTATCACTTACAGATGTGACCACATACACCCTTACTCCATGGCACTTTTCATGACAAGGATAATGGACTCCCCCTGGTACTCCCCTCTCATGTCCATAACTTAGCTAACTTACATGTTCAGAACCCTGCCTTAACTTTTCCTTGTGAATCTCTGTGTGTACGTGATGCCTTGTCATTTGTAAGTTTCTAAGCCAGCCCCTACTGTACAATTTAAATGCCTCCCTTTGCTCACAATGCGTATAATCAGCTTGCGTAGGGATGTCACACCCTATCATAAAAAGTTACATATAAGTTATGTACGATCAGAGATGAGTAACATCTGGTACGTGTTCCCGCAGCCAGACTTAAGCATGCTGCATGCGTAAATTGGCTGTCTTCATTAAGTCTAGATCAAGCCAATTGAGAGTACAGCTAATTGCAGACTGTTATACAAAGCATTAAGTTTGTTTACTCACCATTTATTTGTAATCAGGACTCCAGCTGAGTGTGTTCAATGGAGATGATGTCACCCATTCATACACTTAACTTAAAGTTACTCACTGCTTCGACTGTGTTAATAAATGGGTGACATCAGCTCCATTGATTGTGCTTAGCAGGAGTCCTGATTACAACTAAAAGGTAAGAAAACACACCTTTATTGTTTTCAAATTACCCTTTAACCTTCCCCCCGCAGGTGGGTCCACTAAACAACTCAAGCCATGTATTGTGGGCTTTTCCTATTTTGGAGAAAGGTGTATCTGGTCACATCTGTAAGTCCCTACATGAAACCCTTTCAACCAATTATGCAGGAGGTGTTTCTGCTATGGGGCCTGGGAAGTAATAGATCCAAGAGAACCATCACCTGCAAATATATTAGTTACACACCCCTGGTCCCAAACCTGCAGAGGCTAAGCTATCCCTGGCCCAAAATGTCATTTGATCCACACAAAAAAATCCATTAAGTCTGTAACCCCATACACTTTGTGAATTCCCTGTCTATTTGGGCTCTGCAAATCTGTTCTGTGCTTCTAAAATAAGTTTGTTAAGAATGCATTTTTAATTAATACCCTTTTGATAAACATTTTAAACATAAATCACAGCTAAAGTGTGATTTAAAAAAAATAAATCACAATGTTATTCTTCTTTTCTGTTTTCTTGGCAAACAATTCTATCAACAACAAGTTAACATAATAAAGTTACATTATTAAACAATATTTGATGTGATAGAACTACACGGAGTATAGTCTACGGAAACTATAGAAACATAATACATTTGAAATAAATTGCATGCAGGAAGTCAATGACCTGCAGGTAACCTACCTTCTGTAGTTACGGTATACGTAGCTGCACAAACCCTTTCAGGAGGGCAGGTGACGCTGTTACCCGTGCAGATTGTTGCACCCTGCACCAGACAGACGATGCATGAGAGCGAATCACCTAGATCAAAAGAAAAATATACTATGGACTTTGCAAAACATTTTCTATGTTTAGATATTTACGTATCGTACAGTATTTATGTGACCTTTTGTATTACTGGACTTTGGTTTAGTTTAATACTGTGTTACTGTTTTTGAAATGTGCTACTTCCATTCTACTCTCCCGGCAGAGGGGCCTGGGTTGTAAACACAAGTAGAGCTCCTTGGTATTACATGTCCAGTATAGGAATAGTAAATAGTAAAGTTTAATAATAACTAACATTGTTAATTATTAATATGAAGACAAAGGGAACACTACTGTTTTATAAAGAGCCACGGAGGACAGTAATCATTTTATATACTATCAGGGAACAGTAATCATTTTATATACTAATGGGGACAGTAATCATTTTATATACTAACAGGGGACAGTAATCATTTTATTTTCGGACAATTCTTTTAGCATTTCATACTCTGTACTCAATGCAAAATTTAGGAAAATGCTTCTTGTGAATTGTGTATGTGTAAAATAATTTCTATTAATAACTTTTATTGTATTTACTGAAGGAAATACATATCATAGCCACAATTTTCACCATACATTTCAATAAAATATCTGCACTTGTGTTTGGATCACCGGAGACTACAGAACTGTATGGTGACATAGCTGCAATGAACTTGAGTGCTCTGAGTCCATACACTACTGTACCTGCCATACTTTTATAGTCATCCAGAGCAGCATTTAGCATTAGAGTGATAGAAAACTTTAGTAAAGAGCCCCCCCCCCCACCACACCCTTAGTCTGTGATGTTTGGACTTACCTGTGCCTGCAAAAAAGGAGAGAATGCAGAAGAGGCCCAATGGATATCTCATTGTGTCTTGTAGCTGTATCTAAAGGGTGACTTATTATTTGAGTGGTCATTGCTAAACATTAGCTAGAACCGTAGTTATATATTCATCAGAGGTGTGGATTAGAAACAGAAGTAATAGAATTTGAACTTTAAAACTTCAAACTATTTGGCATTAAATAGTTATATTGCTTTTCCCAGGTTTAGGAATATTATTTAACCCTTTTGAGTTGATTTACAGTTGTGTGTGCCCATTGTTCTTTATTGTATTTCATAATATTTCAAATCAGTTGCACACGAATAAGTGAAATTTCCAGTCCTAAACCATGCCAGTGTATAGTGTCTTCCAACTGAAGGGCCGTTGAGGAGCAATTGCTAATGCTGGACAAAGTACAGTATAATGTTGTTAATGCAACAGATCTCAGTTAAATAACAACTCATTTAGATGTAACGATTTACACCTGTACATCCACTAATGGCGATAATACTGATGAGACGAATGGCAGCACTCACCATACAACAGTTGGTTCCTATTTAAAAAAAAGTTGAGTATCACTGGGAATAGAGACAGAATTTCTGGTATGTTTTCAAAGTTGTTTTGTGTTTTAGTAAACTTCTTACATTGGAAAAACTGTTTCATTATCTGTTTGTAGTCTTGTATTTTAAAGACAGAGGGGATTTCTAAGTAACTAAATAAGATAATACAAAACATTAACTTTGGAGATCATTATCATATAAGAGATATTATGTGCTTTAAAACAAGACTATCCTTTGATCAAATATGTAAGTACAACCAACTTTTCAAGCTTATTACTCAACCTCCTCGGATGTAGCTTTTTCTTCTTTCCTCTTCACTGAGTTGTGTCATTTCTCTTATCTGTGATCCTAAAGTTTGTTCTGCAAGGACCTGATTCACAGTTAAGAAGCTTCCGCTATTTCTGTGCGTATTTTCAGGAATGGATAAACTGCGCATGCATAGTACTTTTATTTACGCAATCTAAGTAGGTTTTAAGTACGATGATTCCTTAAGAGCGATTTTCAAAGCCGTTCGCAGTGTGATAAGTAAAAAGGGGCGTGACCAAGCCAAGAAGGAATAAAAGAAAGTGGGTGGGGGGATGCATTTAAATGGGGCAGACAGGACGCAATTTGCTAAGTATGTGTGTATTATAACAACTTAAGAAGAGACATACGCACGGGAAGATAAGGCTGCCTTTGGCCTTCTTAAGTCAGTTAAGAACAACAAAAATGAGGGCATGTTAAGGGAGTTGCGTATAATTGCGAACCCATTTGTTCTTATCTCCCTTCTTAACTGTGAATCAGGTCCCAACATGATTCTTTTTACAGGATATCTTCCCAAACTGTAGAAGACCCCATAGTACTTTAGCTTCAGGGACTTATGGGATTTTTTGATGGATGCACAATATTGTTTTGTTCAGGCTATCAACCCAATACCCACCACAGTAACCAGCTCAACCAGATCAAGTTGATGTTAAGACAAAAAAACACTACTGCTAGGGTACGATTCGCATGATTGCTAACAACTGCGCATGCACATCGTAACATTTACATATTGTCTGAGCAGAGTTACCCTACAACTGCCCCGCCCTTTATAATCTAATTATTATTTTACAAAAATAGCAAAAAAATTATTATGTAGCACATTACAATTTTAACAATTTTACAATTTTAACAATTATTATTACATGACTGGAAAGTAACAGACAGAATGGGTAGGTAAGATGGTCATGTACGCAAGCCTATAATCTATAGGACATTGGGGATTGATATATAAGGGTAAGTGCTATATATATCATCCAATGGAGCAGCCAGGTTATATGGTAAAAGTGCTGAATGCTCTGTACGATCTATTCACATATCAGTGTAAGTAGCAGACTGAGGGTAGTTTTAGTAAATGGAAAGAGAGTGTTCAAGTTTGTCTTGTAACAGAAATAAATACTGGACAGCAAATTAATTGTAAATAGGTTAGACAAATGTTACAAAGTAGGTTGGGGAATTTGGCGAGCTTGTCTGAAGAGGGGAGTTTTAAGGGAGCACTTAAAAGTTTTGAAATAAAGGATGGCACATACAGTGGGGTTTAGGGTAAATAAACAAAGTTTTAATGATATACTAATGGACTGCAATCTAAGTTTTCCACCATGTCTTGAAATGAGCATCTTAGAATGAAAAGCTGTATCTGATCTCCACTGTACCTCTTTTCTCTATTCTCTCCTTTATGTTATTGTTTGACGTGGGTCTTAGCACTACCATTTACACTTTATATTAGAATATACTGCCCCCTTGTGGCAGAAGGATTTATATTATAGTGTATCCGCATCTTTTCCCTTATTCTTTTGCATGATAACTTAAACTTAAGTTGTGCACAGATGCTTAATTTTTATTAAATAGTTCACATTTATTTCCTGAGCAATAGATAGATATTCTCATGGTCTGCGGTGGCGAGCGCCGCACTTACCCTGTTAGAAGCCAGCTGTCGTCGGTCCTCTCCCAGCAGTCCCACAGTCCGGAGACTGTCACCAGCATAGTGACCTTAGTGTCTCCTATACTCACCCAGCCTGATCACTGCAGCTTAATTTAGCATCTCCACGTGCATTCTGGCGCCTAGTGCCCCAGGTGCTCCGGTGCATGGGTGCCGCCATCTTGCCGCTAGTCAAATGTCTTAGGGGAATCAATGGGATTTCACTGCTCCAATCTTCCAGCCAATCAATGCACAGGGCGCACGATTTAAACCCTGGGCACAGTCTACTCATTGCCAGAACAAACTGTTCCTTCTAGGTGCCTGGCTGTCTTGATCCTGATCCTGATCCAGATTCTGATCCTGACTCTGCTCCTCCAGCTTACCTTGCAAATCAGCTTACCTTGCAAATCCAGCTCCAGTTCCAGTTTACCTTGCAATCCAGCTCCGGTTCCAGTTTACCTTGCAAATCCAGCTCCGGTCCCAGCTTACGTTGCAAAGCCAGCTCCAGTTCCAGCTAACCTTGCAATCCAGCTCCGGTTCCAGTTTACCTTGCAAATCCAGCTCCGGTCCCAGCTTACCTTGCAAAGCCAGCTCCAGTTCCAGCTAACCTTGCAATCCAGCTCCGGTTACAGCTTACCTTGCAAATCCAGCTCCGGTTCCAATTTATTTTTGCAATCCTTCGTATTGCCTACCTGTTCCAATCCGGGATAGTCCGGTCCTGTCAAGCCTGCATATTGAACTTTGCCTTGCCTACCTGTTCCAGTCCGGCATAGTCCGGTCCTGTCAAGTCTGCATATTGAACTTTGCCTTGCCTACCTGTTCCAGTCCTGCATGGTCCGGTCCCGTTCATATTGACATTGTATTTCACCTGTCCTCTGTACTTATGTACTTTCATGAGCAAACTGTATATTAAACCTGCAAGCTTCCACTTTCAATCAGCGCGTCTATTCCTTCCCCTGGAACCCATAACAGATCCCAAAAACCCCGTAGCCATGACAGATATGACAATCAATGCACTTAATTCAAGGTTTCATGGACACAATAGCACATCACATGATTGACATTTACATCAACCTTAGTCATTTATATTAGAAAGAGAAGATCTTTCAGACATAATCTAGGATTTTGTCCATTGTTAGGTTTTACACTGCAATTTTAGAAATACTGTCACATTGTGGTCAGATTTATTCATTGTTGCCGACTCATGCAGTTCTCCTGGTATCCCGGGACAGCCGGAAAATATCCCTCAGAGGGCTTGAATCCCGTGGATTCATGCAAACCACGGCCTCCAGTCCTGCTCCCCCGGCCTGAAAACACTAGTATCCTAGTATTAGTAGGGGCAGGGAGGACTTGATGACGCAATTTGCATCATCATTCCCTGCCCCATCCCTAAAAAAGGGAGTAATTGTTAGTTGAGATGGGGCTTAATTATGTGATTTGCATAAGCCGCATCATTAAGCCCCACTTCCTGCACTGCAGACATCTAAGGCATCCCTACGGGATATCCGGAAGGGAAGCTATTAAAAGTTGTCAACCCTGGATTTATTAGGATAACTTGATAACCAGCAATTTAGCAATATCGACCTGTATTCAGACCACCGGACGTATTGCATATACGTCCGATATTTACCGAAATTGGATACTGCACATGCGCAGTAATTTTTTAGCATAATCTACGTATCTTTTCGTTACGTAGATTGCGTACATGTGGTCTTAAAGACCGCATCAATGCCGCATTCAAGCCGTTTTATCTTATGGAAACATCTACACTAAGGACCTAACCCCCATGCATTTGATGCACACTCCCAAATCCAGCAGTCCGCACGGAAGAGGAGAGTGAACTCCTCTGTCACTCCCCTCACTCGTGTGGAGTTTAAGTGGCTGACACTGCCATAAGACAACCTTGAGTCACATGTGCGGATCAGCCGTCCATCCGACCGCTGATCCGGGCAGCAGCCCTTAAGCCCACCCCAAATGTCAAATTTAAATGCTCCCCCTATCTTATGAAGTATAGGCGAGCGCAAGAAATACACCACCCTGTTCGACGCCCTGTTGAAGATCCGTCACATAACATGTGGAATGTGCAGTCTGACAGTCGAATTCTGCATCTTGTGCTGTACTTAATAGGGGTACAAAACTGCCAAAGTAAACAATAGAATTTGAGATAAACTTTTGGATAGACGTGTGTGAAACTGGACGAGACTGCAACCCTATACCCTTAACCCTTTCCTTTCCACCTCAGTAGGCCTCATTGTCAAATTGGTTATTGTTGCCATAACTGCTGTAACAGGCTCTAACACAGTGAGGCCCCACACGACAGATAACAATGGCCTGACTCAACAATCCTATCACATATCACGCAGCAACTAAACACACACTGACTCTACGAGTTACAGCGGAACATTCATTATGTATAATCCACACCTCAACAATCCATCTTTACTCAAGCAAACTCAAACATTCCTTGATGATATGTACTGTATATTATTAAGTACTATGCTGTCCATCCCTGTCCTGTATGTCTGTACTGTATATTATTACACAACACAAAGAGAACACAAAGACTTTCTAAGAACTATCTAAGTAAAAAAAAACAATAGATTGCATAGAAACTGCGTGCAAAAGGAAACTCCTGACAAGAGCTGTTTAGATTAGAAAATATAAATAAAGTCAGGTATACTTTCAATAGTAATTTAAAGAGTAATTTTTTTTTTAAATTTGTCAGCATTTTTCCTTAAAAAGTCTCAACGTAGTCTCTTTAAATATATTTTTGGAAAGAGATGCTTTATATAACATTACAGGAATGGTGGAGGTCACAGATTTTTCTAAATTAGGCTGTGTATATGAAATAAAAAATTTACATTTTAAAATTTTTATCTATCAACCAAAAATAACTAAAAGGTAAGAGCCATACTATAAATTAATTTAACAACTTACTGTTTTATTTCAAGAAAAAAAAAAAAATCCTAATCATATTTTATATTATTACATTCAATTAATTTGATCACTCATCATGAATATTTTATTTGTGTTTGAAATAAATCAAAATTTATCCTCCCAGTATCACATTCTAAAATAATAATTATAGTCATGTAATATTACTATTTAAATATTTTTTACATGAACAATTTAGTCAACACAAGAGTGAATACAGAAGAGTGGAATGCGGCTTTTAGTCCGATAGCTCCATTACTGCAATAAGTATTCGACTGAACATTTAATCCACTGAAAGAGGACGTCTGGGTACCAAGTACATCACAGAAGCTTTGGGTTGTACAACCACGAATTGCTGTATTTCCTTGGGATATTCCTTTAATGCAAAGACAAAACTTGTTCATTTTATAGGTCTTGACTATTATTTATTTAAAATAAATGATCATTTGTATATTCTTGGTCTAATATAGAGTTAAGGATATTTTTGTTGGTAAAATTAGTAGCAAGCAACATATTTTCAAATAGCAATGACAAGAAATGTCTACATTTTGTAATCCATTATGTATGATTACATACCTGCGATACGTTTAAAAGTGTTGCAATTGTTCACAACATAATGCCCTGTACCACCCTCTGAAAGTTATTTGTTATGTGTCTAGATGTGTGCAACTCATAATTGCATGTATTTGCGTATCTATGGTATTCCCTGGTCATGCACAGTGATACAAAATGTTCCCATATGCTAAGTCCTCTTTGTGTGCAAAACTCAATATTGGGCTCTATCTCTAGAGCCTAACTCTTCATGAGGTTCATTGGTTTTTTTTAAGGGACCAGATCTCCCATCACATGAAATACATTTTTACAATATTTACGCTTCATCTTTTTCTGTTTCTTAAATTTACAAAGCTACTGTAATACACCTGATAAGGCTATCCTTAACATGTCCTACACTAGAAAACAAAATCAGAGTAATACAACCCTAGTGGAACATGTAATGGCCATTTATCCATGAGTAAACACTAAATCAAGGCAATGCTTAGCGAAATATGTTGCTCTTATGTCTTCACTGACTATAACCAGAGTACCAGAGAATTTGTAAAGTAATGAAACATAACTGTTCATTGGTAGGTGTGAATCTAGCTAACTAATGAATGATCCAGGTAATAAGGTTATTCAGTGCTAAAGATGATGCTTGAAACATAACAAAAAAATCCCATTTAGTAGGTACCCTTAAGAAAATATTATTCTACCTGTAAGTTGCGTTGATAAACGACCACACTCGATCTCTGCTCCAGTGCATGTCAACGTATCCCCGGTGTAACAATAGGTAGCAGTCCCGGATGAGCAGGTACTGCATGTTACACCATTCTGGGTGAAGTTCTGAGTTGGTACTTAAAATAAAAATATAATTTAAATATAATTGTGTGTTTCATTTGTTGCCATTTATTTCTGTCCTACGTGATGGATCAGTGAATATTTCATGTTTTTTTTTATTTAGCTTTTTGCAGTAGCAACTAAAGGACCAAGGACTTGGTCAAGGTTTTACTGTGTAGTTTTTAGAATAGAAGCACAAACAAATCATGATCAAGTTTACACTGTGCATCCCTACCATGAGCCTTATCTAGGTCATTCAGTTGGGGGCTTTAAAGATCTTTAATAATGTTTTAAAACAGACAAACTTACAAGTAGGAAGAGTTGGGATGCAGTTATCAGTGTTGCAACATGAAGTTCCCGTACTGACTGTGCCATCTTTATAAGTCCAACTTCCCGTTAAATTACATTGATTCGTCGTTGCACATGATATAGAGTATTGTGTTCTGCTTGTACTTCCTGTATAAAAGATATTAGGATGCTTTAGTCTTGAAAAGTTTTGTATACAACACAGTTGTGTTTATACTAACGTTTACAACATACTGTACATGGGGCTTGTTTAATTAGTTTGTTTAAAAACTTTAAAGATATACTAAAAGTTTTTAAGTGTTTAAATTAAGGATAAACAAAAAAGGCACAAAAATCAACAACATTTTTCTAAGGGCTTCTAAGGTAGAAGGGATAATTAACTATGTCCATTTCTTTTATTCATCTAGCCCAGCAGTTGACACAGTGTGTGCCCCAGTGCCTCTAGAGGGATGCATTGAATTTAGGACCACTGAAACATGATGTCAGCCTAGTGCAGCTTTTCTTCCTGCAGATTGCTCTATCTGCAATTTCTCTCCCTGCAGATTCTCTCCCTTCCGTTCCTTGCTGAGCTTTAATTTTATAAAGTAATTTAAAAAAATTAAAATAAAAGTGCCTTTTTCTTTCCGGGACTTTTTTCCTGGCCCGAAGAGAAAGGGGACCTGCCAATCCTCGCCTGATCTCTTCAGCAACAGGAATCAGCGGTATCAGCTGTAGTACACTGCACAACAGCAGGCCGAAAGGACTTCCCTGCACATCTGTCCACTGTGAGTCATAACTGTAGGTCTGCGGTACTCCACCCCTATGGATCATCACAGGTAATGTCACATAGGGGGCAGAGCGCCATGTCTCGGGCCCCAAAAGGCTGGTGGTGGCCCTGCCTAAGGGTACCTCAAACTGAGATAGATTATAAACCTTTGGGCTAGCCAATTGTTTTACCATATCTCCAGCACTTGTAAATCCTTTGCTAAAATCCTTAATTCATTACATTTGCTCCCAGATCTGCTCTCCTAGATCGACGAAGGTGCAAAATTGCTCCTTTTTCTGGTTTGCATTCATTATTTGAAGAGTGATCGGCTTGTGTGCATGAGGATTAAAATGGTTATTATTATTATTATTTATTTATAGGGCGCCACAATGTGTCCGCAGCACCATACAAAATACAACAGCAAAATACAGGGCAGACATGCACAGCATAGTACATAATAATATACAATACAGACATACAGGACAGGGATGGACAGCATAGTACATAATAATATACAGTACAGACATACAGGGCAGGGATGGATGGCATAGTACATAATAATATACAGTACAGACATACAGGACAGGGAAGAACAGAATATTAAATAATAATATACAGTACAGACATACAGGACAGGGATAGACAGCATAGTACATAATAATAGACAGTACAGACATACAGGACAGGGATAGACAGCATAGTACATAATAATATACAGTAAAGACATACAGGGAAGGGATGGACAGCATAGGACATAATAAAGTTAAATATAAAAAATATCACAAAAATACAATAAAGTGAAGCAAGCACAGAACGCAAGGCAAAATATAAGGTGTCAAGCTCGGCAGATCAGGGAGGAGAAGACAGAGTGCAGTGAGAGGTTGAGAGGGAGCCACCAGGTGGGGCAGGGTAATAGGGTAGCAGAGGGGAACAAGAGGGCATGAAGTGAGGTGGAGGAGAAGACAACACTAGGATTGAGGTCCCTGCTCATGTGAGCTAACACATTAAGTGGGATGGATGAACCTACAGAAGACATAAGGAGGGGGAGGAAGTGGACTGCTGGTGTGAGCAAAGGAGAGGGGGAAGGATGGAGAAGAAGGGATAGATGTAGGATGCAGTGAGGATGTTAAGTGGAGGAGGGATAGGCTAGCCTGAACATGTGCATTTTGAGTGTGCGCTTGAAGATCTGCAATGTGGGGGAGAGCCTGACTGAAGAAGGGAGGTCATACTAGTGCAGAGGTGCAGCATGGAAGAAGTTCTCGACACAGGCATGAGATGTTAGCAGAACAGAGAGGATAGTAAGGGGTGTTCATGGAGATAAGGGAAGAAAGGTAGGGAGCAGTGGGTGAGGAGATGGCCTTAAAGGTGAAGGTAACAAGTTTAAAGAGAGGTCTGAAGCGGACAGAAAACCATTGGAGGGTTTGGCATAAAGGAGATGCCGAGGTAGAGTGGTGTGAGAGGAAGATGAGCCTGGAAGCAGCATAGATGGGTTAATAACAGATGCTGAGCACTGCAGTTTTATGTGATGTTTCCCATAATTAGCCACCATCAAAGGGTCTCAAGTATGCAGTATTTCGGCAATCTTTAGTTATAGACATAATGTACCTGCTATTACAGAGTACGCAGCCAGGCAGACATAGCCGGATGGGCAGCTTGTTGTGGGCTGAGAGCAGTTCAAGGAAGTTAAAGTCAAACAATTGCCACATGTGATTGAAAAACCTGTAATAAAAAATATAATACAGTATAAATAAAAATATATACTGTGATTATTATTCAAAATATGTTTGAATGTTGATTGCGTTATAACATCCACTGATTCACTGTAATATACTTTAGTTTGCACTCTTTAGTTAATTGGATAGTACAACTGTACCCATTGTTATATTATTGGGCTTCTCTCTTTTTTTAGGTGTTCCATTGTTGCTCCGATGGTCTGTTTTTAGGCAAATCCTTTTGCATCAATGAAGCGACAACAAGTGTCAGTTTTTGTCAATCACTAGCATTCTAATGATTGCTGTGTAATTGAAGAGTCCAATGGTGACAGGTAAGTTTTCTGGATCCTAACCCTAACCATCTCCTTTCCACAACCTAATTTTAACCCTCCTCTAACCCTAATTATCCCCATACAGTAGCCTAGTTTGAATCCTCCACTAGTGGAGACTAGGATGCTGTCTGTATGTATTTTATAGTGGTGACTATGATTTGCTTTCGTTTATTTTGGTTACAATATTGTGTTTTATGATGTTTACTATAATCTAGCATGGTCACTGGTGTTAAATGATAAATTGTTAAACAAAAGGACGCAAATTTAAAGTTCACAAGGGGAGAACCCTAGCACCAGCCCTGCCTAAATACCATGGCGGTGAGTGGAGACCACTCATCACAAACATATGGACTTACGATAACAAAATCACCCGATAATTATGAGCCAGATTCACACTTAATAAAGCAAGGGGACTTATGCATACAGATGTGTGTGTCAGGTATTATGCATCAGATCTCAGAAATGACGGGGCGGCCCTTGCCTTACGCATGGTAAAACCCAGCAACGGAGGCGAAGTTTGCAATGCAGATCAGAGAAACGGGGCGGCGGTAAGCATATCTTCATGGATCTGCCCTCTTCCTTGCGTAGTTCCTGACCTCTAAACATACGTAAATCCCATGGAGGTCTAGCTACGGCCCTATATAATTGGGCTATTAATCGCTGTGTTGTATATCCAGCTACAATCAAATAAAGTAGAAACCACACGATACCTGATACAGAGTTTGTGTAAAATATCTCTGTCAACAGTTCCCAACAAACGGTTATTATATAAATAAGGGACACAACAGGTTTTTCTGCCTTAATGCTGTTTACAATTAGCATAAAGTCTTTTGTTAACCTTTCCAGGTTTCATAATTGATCATCTTAATTGTCCAGTAATGGAAGCGGGCCAGAGGTAACTCAATTCATGTGACTCACAACAAATTCTGCACATTAGCAAATACAATTAACCATATACCTCCCAAAATGACCCTCTAGTAAAAAATGAATGCCAAATATAAAATACATAGATATATAGGAATAACAATGGAACATATATGAACCTCAATGTTTTGATAAACACTGTGACTGGTGTGTCACTAAAAGACAATAGCCCAGATCCAGACCCAGGGTCTGTAGGCACGTGCACGTAGTGGGGAGAGCATTACAACTAGTCGTAACGGGGTTTTCCTGAGCCCTGCTTTACATGGCTATCCCCGCCTATACGTACATCAGTAAGTACGCACATGGAACATTTAGGGCGCTTATGTTCCGAGACAGGGGACGTACGCAAATAATTTGCGTAAATTCCTTGTCATACTTAAGTTAGGATTTGGGCCAATGTTATGCCACAAAGCAATAAAATGGAATAAAAGGTGTTGTAATTAAGCTCTCTATATATACTCACAGTGCTACCATTTTGTTTTTAAGAAACCCTCAATGTGCATCGGTCCCCTGTTGTACAGCCTAGTGCTGCGAAGAAGTTACCATCACAGCGGCAGAGGAGTTCTTCATCCGCACCATACTTCTTTTTACTCTCATAAAAGAACTCCAACAGTTCCCAAAGAGATAAATATATATATATACTCTAGGGGCCGAATCCAGACTTGCGCACATCAGGTCACTTTCGCAAGCAAGGTGCATAAGTGGCCTGATTTGTCTGGAGGGCACATGCGCAGCACCTTTCATATGGAACTCTGCTCCGCACAAGCCCATTTGCATGCAATTGGGCTGTGCTTCCCCTCCGGCTGCTAAAGAATGCACAGTGTACAGTGTGGATGCTGGTGCTGATTAGTGGCCGTACACACCCCTGATCCGCATAATTGATTTAAGGAAGACTTATGGCAGCGTAAGCCACCATAAAGCCCGCACGAGAGAGGAGGGTGCACTCCCCTCTCTCTTGGATGGACAGACCCCCCCCGCACGTACGGAAGATCCGGTCCTAGAGGAGGAAAAAGATCTAAGCCACTAATCCACATGGGCATGAGAAAATGTACTTTGATTACAAAACAA
>WWET01008398.1:0-35228 GCA_011038615.1 Limnodynastes dumerilii | reverse complement strand
TCACATCTTCTAGATTTGTTTTTGCAGATCAGTAAATTGTTATGATAAAAGCATTCTTCATGGGGACATTGTGACAGCCGGCGTCTTTGTGAGGGTGCTGGGAGATAAGTAGCCTCTCTTAGCGCATTATAAGTGTCCGATCGGCAGGCGCGGCCCAGGACGCGGCGTCTCTCCAGTCTCCGCTATTAGACGAGGTGGAGCGGGGGGAGTCTGAGCTGTAATTAGTCTGCAGCTTCTATTAACCTCCCTGAGACATCATCACGCGTGGAGAGTGTGCTTGAAAGAGCGCGGGCCGGCGGCGGCCGGCTGTGTGCTCGCAGATTGCGCTATCTCCGGAGAACACTCGCTGTAATGAGATAATCCTTCAGAAGGAAGTGTCTGGAAACACATCGTCCTTATTGCCACCCGCCCATGTGTCCTGCCACTAGAAGAAGAATACGTACAGGGCCACAAGGGTCTGCCATTACAGGGCTCTTCAGACAGGGCATGATGGGAGTTGTAGTTCATCAGCTGCGGCGTTCTTGTGATGCAGAGATGTGTATACAGTAACAGATCTACTCATGGTGTGGTCAGTGGTGACTATAGGTGCTGGAGGGTCAGGACATACCATGTTGAAGCATAAGGGGAGGCAAATTTACTTTGTGAAAGCAGAATTAGAGTTGAGAGGTGAAGTTTCTTTGCTCAACTCTGATTTGTAGATGAAATATAGAACTTTGCAGCGTGTGATTCTATGTGCAAAGGTGAAGGCTTTTCCCTGCATGCAAAATAATTCAAACTACCCGGCTCCCCTTCCTTTCCAAAATGGTTTAGCCACATGTTTTGTCCTTACTCCCAAACTCTGAATCAGCCCCCAGGACTAGAATCCTGATTACACTAACGATCAGTTATAGAATCCTGATTACACTAACGATCAGTTATAGAATCCTGATTACACTAACGATCAGTTATAGAATCCTGATTACACTAACAATCAGGTGCAGAATCCTGATTACACTGACGATCAGGTGCAGAATCCTGATTACACTAGCGATCAGGTGCAGAATCCTGATTACACTGACGATCAGGTGCAGAATTCTGATTACACTAGCGATCAGGTGCAGAATCCTGATTACACTGACAATCAGGTGCAGAATCCTGATTACACTAGCGATCAGGTGCAGAATCCTGATTACACTAGCGATCAGGTGTAAAGATCAGGCACTGTCTTCACACTTAAGAGGTAAATTGCGAACTTACTTAAATATACGCACGTGATACTGTTCTGATTCAAAGAAAATAAAGAACCCGGATAACCAGGTCCTCTGTCCCCTCTCTCTCCTCCAGCATACCCGCTGTCTCCTCTGCTCTATCCCTTCTCTCTTCTCCGCTCTGTCCCCTCTCTCTCTCTTCCGCTCTGTCCCCTCTCTCTCTCTTCCGCTCTGTCCCCGCTCTCTCCTCCGCTCTGTCCCCGCTCTCTCCTCCAGAATACCCGCTCTCTCCTCCAGAATACCCACTCTCTCCTCCACTCTGTCCCTGCTCTCTCCTCCGCTCTGTCCCCTCTCTCTCCTCCGCTCTGTCCCCTCTCTCTCCTCCAGCATACCCGCTCTCTCCTCTGCTCTGTCCCTATTCTATCCTCTGCTCTGTCCACGTTGTCTCCTTTGCTCTGTCCCCCCCTCTCTCCTCCGCTCTGTCTTGACACTTAAGAGTAAAATTGCAAACTTACCTAAATATACGTACGCAAAAAATTCACTCTACCAATTCAGAGAAAATAAAGAACCCGGAAAACTAGGTCCTCTGCCCCCTCTCTCTCCTCCAACATATCCGCTCTCTTCTCTGCTCTGTCCCTTCTCTCTCCTCTGCTCTGTCCCCGCTCTCTCCTCCAGCATACCCAATCTCTTCTCCGCTCTATCCTCGCTCTTTCCTCCAGCATACCCGCTCTCTCCTCCACTCTGTCCCTGCTCTCTCCTCCGCTCTGTCCCCTCTCTCTCCTCCAGCATACCCGCTCTCTCCTCCACTCTGTCCCTGCTCTCTCCTCCGCTCTGTCCCCTCTCTCTCCTCCAGCATACCCGCTCTCTCCTCTGCTCTATCCCCTCTCTTTCCTCTGCTCTGTCCCTGCTCTCTTCTCTGCTATGTCTCTGCTCTGTCCCCTCTCTCTCCTCCAGTATACCTGCCCTCTCCTCTGGTCTGTCCCTCTCTCTCCTCCGCTCTGTCCCCGCTCTCTCCTCCGCTATGTCTCCGCTCTCTCCTCTGCTCTGTCCCCTCTCTCTCCTTCAGCATACCCACTCTCTCCTCTGCTCTGTCCCCTCTCTTATCTCCGCTCTGTCCCCGCTTTCTCCTCCAGCATACCTGCTCTCTCCTCTGCTCTTTCCCCTCTCTCTTCTCCGCTCTCTCCTCTGCTCTGTCCCCTTTCTCTCCTCTGTTCTATCCCCTTTCTCTCCTCCGCTCTGTCCTCCCTCTCTCCTTCGCTCTGTCCCTGCTTTCTCCTCTGCTCTCTCACCCCCTCTCTCCTCTGCTCTAGCCACATTAATAAAGATGTGTCCTGCCAACAAATATGTGTCAACTAGTAGCCGTCCACGAGGAGGTGGAATAATGTGTGTATAGGAAGAGTTTATATAATGTGTAGAAGCCCAGAAACCCGTCTGTAGCAGGTTATATCAATAGAAGACTACCCTCTGATGAGAGCACAGGTCAATGTGGAGAAACGCGTGGAGTTTTCCATGATCTGTCGTGTCTGTGTATTTAGCCTAAAAATTTGCCCCTCCTTAGTGTAACTACATCCCCTCCCCTGGGGGACATGAGCCTGTTCTGGTGGTGGGGGTGGGGGGGGGCGATATGCCGGTTCCGGATTCCATGATGTTTCGTGTAATTGTTTGTACTGTTTTCTGCTGCATAAGGACCATGCGATAGATGTGTTCATATTGATCTACACTGGTCATGTCTTTTATTCCTTTCCTCTGTATTTCTCTATTCGTGCACAGCTCTCTTAGACCTTGTATAGAAAGAGCTTATATCCCGGGGAGACGTAGAGACACGTCTGTCGCCGTCTGCGATGTCTTCATTATATCTATACCGTTACATAGACGCCATTTCTTTATGTTGCTCTGATGTGACAGTGTGTGACCACGGCCTGCGCTCTGTACAATAGGCACCATGTAGTCAGCTCGTCTCATTGGAAAGCCTATTAAATACCTCTCCTGTTATATGAGAAGATCTGAAGGGATGGTCAGCGGCTGCAGGTAACGCCGGCGTCCATCTCCGCGGGGGAGCACCGGATAATGAGCTGCAGACAATGTTATTCCCATGGCGTCATACAATCCGCCATTGTCAGAGACCAGCGTCACGGAAATAATAGTAATGGCTAAATCTCAATATTCACATCGTCTGATGTAACAAAGGCTAACATGAGGAATCCAGGATATATCGTGTATGGGACACGCTGGCTCTATACACTCAATGATAGCCCCAGACACCTGTGTGTACATTACTCTATATCTATTACTACTGTATACATTACTCTATATCTCTTACTTCTATATACATTACTCTATATCTCTTACTTCTGTATACATTACTCTATATCTATTACTTCTATATACATTACTCTATATCTATTACTTCTATATACATTACTCTTACTTCTGGATACGTTACTCTATATCTATTACTTCTGGATACGTTACTCTATATCTATTACTTCTGGATACGTTACTCTATATCTATTACTTCTGGATACGTTACTCTATATCTATTACTTCTGGATACGTTACTCTATATCTATTACTTCTGGATACGTTACTCTATATCTATTACTTCTGGATACGTTACTCTATATCTATTACTTCTGGATACGTTACTCTATATCTATTACTTCTGGATACGTTACTCTATATCTATTACTTCTGGATACGTTACTCTATATCTATTACTTCTGGATACGTTACTCTATATCTATTACTTCTGGATACGTTACTCTATATCTATTACTTCTGGATACGTTACTCTATATCTATTACTTCTGGATACGTTACTCTATATCTATTACTTCTGGATACGTTACTCTATATCTATTACTTCTGGATACGTTACTCTATATCTATTACTTCTGGATACGTTACTCTATATCTATTACTTCTGGATACGTTACTCTATATCTATTACTTCTGGATACGTTACTCTATATCTATTACTTCTGGATACGTTACTCTATATCTATTACTTCTGGATACGTTACTCTATATCTATTACTTCTGGATACGTTACTCTATATCTATTACTTCTGGATACGTTACTCTATATCTATTACTTCTGGATACGTTACTCTATATCTATTACTTCTGGATACGTTACTCTATATCTATTACTTCTGGATACGTTACTCTATATCTATTACTTCTGGATACGTTACTCTATATCTATTACTTCTGGATACGTTACTCTATATCTATTACTTCTGGATACGTTACTCTATATCTATTACTTCTGGATACGTTACTCTATATCTATTACTTCTGGATACGTTACTCTATATCTATTACTTCTGGATACGTTACTCTATATCTATTACTTCTGGATACGTTACTCTATATCTATTACTTCTGGATACGTTACTCTATATCTATTACTTCTGGATACGTTACTCTATATCTATTACTTCTGGATACGTTACTCTATATCTATTACTTCTGGATACGTTACTCTATATCTATTACTTCTGGATACGTTACTCTATATCTATTACTTCTGGATACGTTACTCTATATCTATTACTTCTGGATACGTTACTCTATATCTATTACTTCTGGATACGTTACTCTATATCTATTACTTCTGGATACGTTACTCTATATCTATTACTTCTGGATACGTTACTCTATATCTATTACTTCTGGATACGTTACTCTATATCTATTACTTCTGGATACGTTACTCTATATCTATTACTTCTGGATACGTTACTCTATATCTATTACTTCTGGATACGTTACTCTATATCTATTACTTCTGGATACGTTACTCTATATCTATTACTTCTGGATACGTTACTCTATATCTATTACTTCTGGATACGTTACTCTATATCTATTACTTCTGGATACGTTACTCTATATCTATTACTTCTGGATACGTTACTCTATATCTATTACTTCTGGATACGTTACTCTATATCTATTACTTCTGGATACGTTACTCTATATCTATTACTTCTGGATACGTTACTCTATATCTATTACTTCTGGATACGTTACTCTATATCTATTACTTCTGGATACGTTACTCTATATCTATTACTTCTGGATACGTTACTCTATATCTATTACTTCTGGATACGTTACTCTATATCTATTACTTCTGGATACGTTACTCTATATCTATTACTTCTGGATACGTTACTCTATATCTATTACTTCTGGATACGTTACTCTATATCTATTACTTCTGGATACGTTACTCTATATCTATTACTTCTGGATACGTTACTCTATATCTATTACTTCTGGATACGTTACTCTATATCTATTACTTCTGGATACGTTACTCTATATCTATTACTTCTGGATACGTTACTCTATATCTATTACTTCTGGATACGTTACTCTATATCTATTACTTCTGGATACGTTACTCTATATCTATTACTTCTGGATACGTTACTCTATATCTATTACTTCTGGATACGTTACTCTATATCTATTACTTCTGGATACGTTACTCTATATCTATTACTTCTGGATACGTTACTCTATATCTATTACTTCTGGATACGTTACTCTATATCTATTACTTCTGGATACGTTACTCTATATCTATTACTTCTGGATACGTTACTCTATATCTATTACTTCTGGATACGTTACTCTATATCTATTACTTCTGGATACGTTACTCTATATCTATTACTTCTGGATACGTTACTCTATATCTATTACTTCTGGATACGTTACTCTATATCTATTACTTCTGGATACGTTACTCTATATCTATTACTTCTGGATACGTTACTCTATATCTATTACTTCTGGATACGTTACTCTATATCTATTACTTCTGGATACGTTACTCTATATCTATTACTTCTGGATACGTTACTCTATATCTATTACTTCTGGATACGTTACTCTATATCTATTACTTCTGGATACGTTACTCTATATCTATTACTTCTGGATACGTTACTCTATATCTATTACTTCTGGATACGTTACTCTATATCTATTACTTCTGGATACGTTACTCTATATCTATTACTTCTGGATACGTTACTCTATATCTATTACTTCTGGATACGTTACTCTATATCTATTACTTCTGGATACGTTACTCTATATCTATTACTTCTGGATACGTTACTCTATATCTATTACTTCTGGATACGTTACTCTATATCTATTACTTCTGGATACGTTACTCTATATCTATTACTTCTGGATACGTTACTCTATATCTATTACTTCTGGATACGTTACTCTATATCTATTACTTCTGGATACGTTACTCTATATCTATTACTTCTGGATACGTTACTCTATATCTATTACTTCTGGATACGTTACTCTATATCTATTACTTCTGGATACGTTACTCTATATCTATTACTTCTGGATACGTTACTCTATATCTATTACTTCTGGATACGTTACTCTATATCTATTACTTCTGGATACGTTACTCTATATCTATTACTTCTGGATACGTTACTCTATATCTATTACTTCTGGATACGTTACTCTATATCTATTACTTCTGGATACGTTACTCTATATCTATTACTTCTGGATACGTTACTCTATATCTATTACTTCTGGATACGTTACTCTATATCTATTACTTCTGGATACGTTACTCTATATCTATTACTTCTGGATACGTTACTCTATATCTATTACTTCTGGATACGTTACTCTATATCTATTACTTCTGGATACGTTACTCTATATCTATTACTTCTGGATACGTTACTCTATATCTATTACTTCTGGATACGTTACTCTATATCTATTACTTCTGGATACGTTACTCTATATCTATTACTTCTGGATACGTTACTCTATATCTATTACTTCTGGATACGTTACTCTATATCTATTACTTCTGGATACGTTACTCTATATCTATTACTTCTGGATACGTTACTCTATATCTATTACTTCTGGATACGTTACTCTATATCTATTACTTCTGGATACGTTACTCTATATCTATTACTTCTGGATACGTTACTCTATATCTATTACTTCTGGATACGTTACTCTATATCTATTACTTCTGGATACGTTACTCTATATCTATTACTTCTGGATACGTTACTCTATATCTATTACTTCTGGATACGTTACTCTATATCTATTACTTCTGGATACGTTACTCTATATCTATTACTTCTGGATCTGTTACTCTATATCTATTACTTCTGGATACGTTACTCTATATCTATTACTTCTGGATACGTTACTCTATATCTATTACTTCTGGATACGTTACTCTATATCTATTACTTCTGGATACGTTACTCTATATCTATTACTTCTGGATACGTTACTCTATATCTATTACTTCTGGATACGTTACTCTATATCTATTACTTCTGGATACGTTACTCTATATCTATTACTTCTGTATATGTTACTCTATATCTATTACTTCTGGATACGTTACTCTATATCTATTACTTCTGGATCTGTTACTCTATATCTATTACTTCTGGATCTGTTACTCTATATCAATTACTTCTGGATCTGTTACTCTATATCTATTACTTCTGGATCTGTTACTCTATATCTATTTCTTCTGGATCTGTTACTCTATATCTATTACTTCTGGATACGTTACTCTATATCTATTACTTCTGGATACGTTACTCTATATCTATTACTTCTGGATCTGTTACTCTATATCTATTTCTTCTGGATCTGTTACTCTATATCTATTACTTCTGGATACGTTACTCTATATCTATTACTTCTGGATACGTTACTCTATATCTATTACTTCTGGATACGTTACTCTATATCTATTACTTCTGGATACGTTACTCTATATCTATTACTTCTGGATACGTTACTCTATATCTATTACTTCTGGATCTGTTACTCTATATCTATTACTTCTGGATCTGTTACTCTATATCTATAACTTCTGGATCTGTTACTCTATATCTATAACTTCTGGATCTGTTACTCTATATCTATTACTTCTGGATCTGTTACTCTATATTTGTTTTCTTCTGTTATACCTCTTACTTCCGGATATGTTATGCCATCTAGAGCCTTAATTAGTTCCCTTTAAGTTTCATGTCTCCATTGATTGGACCCTTTTCCTGAATAGACATGAATTTGCTTTCTCGGTGTCTCAGTGTTCTGGATGTTGATGACTCTTTATATCTGGATAATCAGAGGGGGTGGAGACAGCCAGTTGTATTATTCCAGCACCTGCTTGTGAATGGGGCTCATGTCTATTCCTGGCATCAATTGGAAATGCTGCGTCCTGGAAATTGTGTTTCTGGCGATGCTCGGAGCAGTCTCTGTGTGACTCTGGGATCTCTGTGTGTGACTGGGATGTGTCTCTGTAATACAGGGCTGTCTCTGATTAATGTGTACTACACCTAGCGTGTATTCCTGGGTGTAACACGTCACTGCCCGTTGTGGAGTGAGTCACACTGGCACCAAGACTGCATCATCTCTACCAGCCTGTATCATCTCTATCAGGCCGCAGTATCTCTACCAGACCAAATTATCTCTACCAGGCTGCATCATCTCTACCAGGCTGCATCATCTCTACCAGCCCACGTCATCTCTATCATGCTGCATCATCTCTAGAAGGCCAAATTATCTCTATCATGCTGCATCATCTCTACCAGGCTGCATCATCTCTACCAGGCTGCATCATCTCTACCAGGCCGCATCATCTCTATCAGGCCAAATTATCTCTATCGTGCTGCATCATCTCTACCAGGCTGCATCATCTCTACCAGGCCAAATTATCTCTATCATGCTGCATCATCTCTACCAGGTCAAAGTATCTCAACCTGACCAAATTATCTCTACCAGGCTGCATCATCTCTACCAGCCCACGTCATCTCTATCATGCTGCATCATCTCTATCAGGCCAAATTATCTTTATCATGCTGCATCATCTCTACCAGGCTGCATCATCTCTACCAGGCCACAGTATCTCTACCAGGCCAAATTATCTCTATCATGCTGCATCATCTCTACCTGGCCGCAGTGTCTCTACCAGGCTGCTTCATCTCTACCAGGCCACAGTATCTCTACCAGACCAAATTATCTCTACCAGGCCGCATCATCTCTACCAGGCTGCATCATCTCTACCAGGCCAAATTATCTCTATCGTGCTGCATCATCTCTACCAGACACATTATTTGCTGTATAATAAGGATTCTATAATGATCTTCCTTATAATGAACCCTGCGTGTGTATACGTCCTCCGTCCGTGCGATTCTTTATAACCACGCCTCCGTGCGTTCATTTAAATGCCGCCCCGCCCACTTTTATGTCAATTTCTACGTCCGTGAGCGATGCATGCGTACGTCCTCAAGTGCGATTCACATTACATGCGTATAGTCTATGTGGCTTGCGTATATAACGTTACTACGCATGCGCAGTTGAAACGTACCTAAAAATACGCACGTATATACCCGGAAAACGGATCTCCGAAGACGGCCCCATATCCCAGACTCAGGCCCTTTATGTGACCTTTGCCCTCAGTGTCTTCTCATTAACCATTTGTGCGCTGTGTGCGTAATCCTCCATTACTTTCATTATTCTCTGTGCTTTATACTTGTAATAACGTCCTTAATGTGGAGACGGCAGCGGGACAGATTATTAATGAAAGACGGGAGCTGGATCCGGTCCAGAAAATCCAGCCGCAGCCTGAACAAGGAACAAACACAGGAGTGCACCTCTCATGTGATGTGTGCTACAGACAGCCCCGAGGCAGGGTGTCAGATACACTCGCTAAAGGCCTGCATCTAGCATTGCCTCGCTGGGATTGATTTACAGCTGGTGTCTTACATAGGTTGATGGCAATGTTGCCCTTCTCCCTCATAAAACAAGAACCAGTCTTTCAGCTGTACTGAGGGAGCGCAGGTGCAGGAGATAAGCAGTGTGGGCCGCACTCAGAATTAGGAAATAGAGTGGACTTAGGCCCAGGACGTGCGTTAGTTTGCCCTAAGTAGGTGCTGAGAGCAATTGAGCCACAAGGGAAGCCGGGCTACCCGCCACGGCTCAGATCTTCACCCACGTCCGACAAGGGACTAACGCAAGTCATTTAAGTAAGTCCCCTGTGTCGGAAGATCTGCCCATACGCGCACCAGATATTCCGACAGCGTCAGTACTGACGTACATCAGTATGTACACAGGAGGGGCGGAGCCTTCATTATGAAAGGCGTATCGCAGGGATAGCCATTTAAAGGAGGGGGCGGGGAATCTGCGGATGGAGAAGTCGTAGAAGGTAAGGTAGCAATCTGGACACGTAAGTGCCCCCCCTCCCCCGCTACAGAAGCGTAACTACCAACCCTCATTCACACGTAAAGCACGCGGGAGCAGGATGTGGCCCCATGTGTATGAGATATACGCAGGGTGGGTGACCTTTGCCGTTTAAATCGCACAGTAAGCGCCGGGTCTGTCACGTACGTACGATCCTCTATTCCCCGCGCTTAGAGTTGCCTGCAAAATATTTAAAGTTGCTCCCAGGACACGGAACCACTATCCGCACATAAGGGAGCNGACCCCCGCCCAAGGAGAGGGGGGGGGGGGGGGGGGGGGTCGGTATTGGGAATCACATCCTTGTATAGGCTGCGTACGGCATATTCATCCCATGTGAATAGCGATCGGCCAATCACAGCAGACCTGAACCAGGAAGACAAAGGATCGCAAAGGTTTCAGAATCTTTTCCACTCATGATTACACAGAACATGGAGGGAGCTAAAGGGAGCAAAGCACCGGAATCCCCTGCACCCCATATTATAGACTGACACCTGCTCACACCTGCCTTAAGATCTCCACAGCGCAGTCACGTGACATGGAGACGTGCTGAAATTTGGATCATGCCGGACTTCGCTGGATCAAGCATCCGTTCCGCGCAATCGGAAAATCTGGACGGCGGCTCTGGATCACCCACACGTGGGGGGATGTGGCTACCATTTATTTGTAATGGTTAATAACCCCGGGCCTAGACCAGACCTCTGTGCATTAGGTTATACCGTCTGTGCAGAGGTAGAGGGAAGTCCCGTCACTCCCGTCTCTGTGGACTCTGGTCAGCGTTAATCCATCCAAACGCGGATCATGCGGGTGAGCCTGCTGCCGCCCACTGACCTGCATCTGTATTCCTATCCCTCCCCTGCTTGCGGGGAGATGACTTGTAACGCCCCCGTCAGACGGCTATCCTGAGTTCCCTATGCAAAGAGATCCGTTACACATGCACAGTACCTGAAAATCGGGTGCGGGTCCCCGCATAGAAAGTACCGATTCCTCCCAGCCAGTTGTGAACTGGCTAGTATTTCGACTGCATATGTCTCAGAAATGGTGAGTAAAAATAGTCCCTGCTCCTTTCCCTAATTCTAACCCTAACCCTCCCCTCTCACTACCCTAACCCTCCCCTCTCACTACCCTAACCCTCCCTTCCTGGCAGCCTGACCCTAACCCTAACCCCAGCTCTAACCTTAACCCGCAGAGATCATTTACTTACCTGTTCCATGTCCGGCGATAGCAGTGGTAGAGATGCGGCGGAAGGATATTGCGCATTGCGAAAGTGAATGGGAGAAGTATGCCGAACGCCAAACTCACCCATTCATTAGAAGAAGTAGAAAGCGGTAATTATATAAAGAGCTTTCGAATGTCCCTTTTTCCAAATTGAAAGCAGCGATGCAGAGAGTGTAACCGCTGAAAATCACCCGACAGCTTGCAGAACTTGGGTGACCTACAGAGTGTACTGCCCGGGATCTCCGTATTACAAGGAGTGTACTGCCCGGGATCTCCGTATTACAAGGAGTGTACTGCCCGGGATCTCCGTATTACAAGGAGTGTACTGCCCGGGATCTCCGTATTACAAGGAGTGTACTGCCCGGGATCTCCGTATTACAAGGAGTGTACTGCCCGGGATCTCCGTATTACAAGGAGTGTACTGCCCGGGATCTCCGTATTACAAGGAGTGTACTGCCCGGGATCTCCGTATTACAAGGAGTGTACTGCCCGGGATCTCCGTATTACAAGGAGTGTACTGCCCGGGATCTCCGTATTACAAGGAGTGTACTGCCCGGGATCTCCGTATTACAAGGAGTGTACTGCCCGGGATCTCCGTATTACAAGGAGTGTACTGCCCGGGATCTCCGTATTACAAGGAGTGTACTGCCCGGGATCTCCGTATTACAAGGAGTGTACTGCCCGGGATCTCCGTATTACAAGGAGTGTACTGCCCGGGATCTCCGTATTACAAGGAGTGTACTGCCCGGGATCTCCGTATTACAAGGAGTGTACTGCCCGGGATCTCCGTATTACAAGGAGTGTACTGCCCGGGATCTCCGTATTACAAGGAGTGTACTGCCCGGGATCTCCGTATTACAAGGAGTGTACTGCCCGGGATCTCCGTATTACAAGGAGTGTACTGCCCGGGATCTCCGTATTACAAGGAGTGTACTGCCCGGGATCTCCGTATTACAAGGAGTGTACTGCCCGGGATCTCCGTATTACAAGGAGTGTACTGCCCGGGATCTCCGTATTACAAGGAGTGTACTGCCCGGGATCTCCGTATTACAAGGAGTGTACTGCCCGGGATCTCCGTATTACAAGGAGTGTACTGCCCGGGATCTCCGTATTACAAGGAGTGTACTGCCCGGGATCTCCGTATTACAAGGAGTGTACTGCCCGGGATCTCCGTATTACAAGGAGTGTACTGCCCGGGATCTCCGTATTACAAGGAGTGTACTGCCCGGGATCTCCGTATTACAAGGAGTGTACTGCCCGGGATCTCCGTATTACAAGGAGTGTACTGCCCGGGATCTCCGTATTACAAGGAGTGTACTGCCCGGGATCTCCGTATTACAAGGAGTGTACTGCCCGGGATCTCCGTATTACAAGGAGTGTACTGCCCGGGATCTCCGTATTACAAGGAGTGTACTGCCCGGGATCTCCGTATTACAAGGAGTGTACTGCCCGGGATCTCCGTATTACAAGGAGTGTACTGCCCGGGATCTCCGTATTACAAGGAGTGTACTGCCCGGGATCTCCGTATTACAAGGAGTGTACTGCCCGGGATCTCCGTATTACAAGGAGTGTACTGCCCGGGATCTCCGTATTACAAGGAGTGTACTGCCCGGGATCTCCGTATTACAAGGAGTGTACTGCCCGGGATCTCCGTATTACAAGGAGTGTACTGCCCGGGATCTCCGTATTACAAGGAGTGTACTGCCCGGGATCTCCGTATTACAAGGAGTGTACTGCCCGGGATCTCCGTATTACAAGGAGTGTACTGCCCGGGATCTCCGTATTACAAGGAGTGTACTGCCCGGGATCTCCGTATTACAAGGAGTGTACTGCCCGGGATCTCCGTATTACAAGGAGTGTACTGCCCGGGATCTCCGTATTACAAGGAGTGTACTGCCCGGGATCTCCGTATTACAAGGAGTGTACTGCCCGGGATCTCCGTATTACAAGGAGTGTACTGCCCGGGATCTCCGTATTACAAGGAGTGTACTGCCCGGGATCTCCGTATTACAAGGAGTGTACTGCCCGGGATCTCCGTATTACAAGGAGTGTACTGCCCGGGATCTCCGTATTACAAGGAGTGTACTGCCCGGGATCTCCGTATTACAAGGAGTGTACTGCCCGGGATCTCCGTATTACAAGGAGTGTACTGCCCGGGATCTCCGTATTACAAGGAGTGTACTGCCCGGGATCTCCGTATTACAAGGAGTGTACTGCCCGGGATCTCCGTATTACAAGGAGTGTACTGCCCGGGATCTCCGTATTACAAGGAGTGTACTGCCCGGGATCTCCGTATTACAAGGAGTGTACTGCCCGGGATCTCCGTATTACAAGGAGTGTACTGCCCGGGATCTCCGTATTACAAGGAGTGTACTGCCCGGGATCTCCGTATTACAAGGAGTGTACTGCCCGGGATCTCCGTATTACAAGGAGTGTACTGCCCGGGATCTCCGTATTACAAGGAGTGTACTGCCCGGGATCTCCGTATTACAAGGAGTGTACTGCCCGGGATCTCCGTATTACAAGGAGTGTACTGCCCGGGATCTCCGTATTACAAGGAGTGTACTGCCCGGGATCTCCGTATTACAAGGAGTGTACTGCCCGGGATCTCCGTATTACAAGGAGTGTACTGCCCGGGATCTCCGTATTACAAGGAGTGTACTGCCCGGGATCTCCGTATTACAAGGAGTGTACTGCCCGGGATCTCCGTATTACAAGGAGTGTACTGCCCGGGATCTCCGTATTACAAGGAGTGTACTGCCCGGGATCTCCGTATTACAAGGAGTGTACTGCCCGGGATCTCCGTATTACAAGGAGTGTACTGCCCGGGATCTCCGTATTACAAGGAGTGTACTGCCCGGGATCTCCGTATTACAAGGAGTGTACTGCCCGGGATCTCCGTATTACAAGGAGTGTACTGCCCGGGATCTCCGTATTACAAGGAGTGTACTGCCCGGGATCTCCGTATTACAAGGAGTGTACTGCCCGGGATCTCCGTATTACAAGGAGTGTACTGCCCGGGATCTCCGTATTACAAGGAGTGTACTGCCCGGGATCTCCGTATTACAAGGAGTGTACTGCCCGGGATCTCCGTATTACAAGGAGTGTACTGCCCGGGATCTCCGTATTACAAGGAGTGTACTGCCCGGGATCTCCGTATTACAAGGAGTGTACTGCCCGGGATCTCCGTATTACAAGGAGTGTACTGCCCGGGATCTCCGTATTACAAGGAGTGTACTGCCCGGGATCTCCGTATTACAAGGAGTGTACTGCCCGGGATCTCCGTATTACAAGGAGTGTACTGCCCGGGATCTCCGTATTACAAGGAGTGTACTGCCCGGGATCTCCGTATTACAAGGAGTGTACTGCCCGGGATCTCCGTATTACAAGGAGTGTACTGCCCGGGATCTCCGTATTACAAGGAGTGTACTGCCCGGGATCTCCGTATTACAAGGAGTGTACTGCCCGGGATCTCCGTATTACAAGGAGTGTACTGCCCGGGATCTCCGTATTACAAGGAGTGTACTGCCCGGGATCTCCGTATTACAAGGAGTGTACTGCCCGGGATCTCCGTATTACAAGGAGTGTACTGCCCGGGATCTCCGTATTACAAGGAGTGTACTGCCCGGGATCTCCGTATTACAAGGAGTGTACTGCCCGGGATCTCCGTATTACAAGGAGTGTACTGCCCGGGATCTCCGTATTACAAGGAGTGTACTGCCCGGGATCTCCGTATTACAAGGAGTGTACTGCCCGGGATCTCCGTATTACAAGGAGTGTACTGCCCGGGATCTCCGTATTACAAGGAGTGTACTGCCCGGGATCTCCGTATTACAAGGAGTGTACTGCCCGGGATCTCCGTATTACAAGGAGTGTACTGCCCGGGATCTCCGTATTACAAGGAGTGTACTGCCCGGGATCTCCGTATTACAAGGAGTGTACTGCCCGGGATCTCCGTATTACAAGGAGTGTACTGCCCGGGATCTCCGTATTACAAGGAGTGTACTGCCCGGGATCTCCGTATTACAAGGAGTGTACTGCCCGGGATCTCCGTATTACAAGGAGTGTACTGCCCGGGATCTCCGTATTACAAGGAGTGTACTGCCCGGGATCTCCGTATTACAAGGAGTGTACTGCCCGGGATCTCCGTATTACAAGGAGTGTACTGCCCGGGATCTCCGTATTACAAGGAGTGTACTGCCCGGGATCTCCGTATTACAAGGAGTGTACTGCCCGGGATCTCCGTATTACAAGGAGTGTACTGCCCGGGATCTCCGTATTACAAGGAGTGTACTGCCCGGGATCTCCGTATTACAAGGAGTGTACTGCCCGGGATCTCCGTATTACAAGGAGTGTACTGCCCGGGATCTCCGTATTACAAGGAGTGTACTGCCCGGGATCTCCGTATTACAAGGAGTGTACTGCCCGGGATCTCCGTATTACAAGGAGTGTACTGCCCGGGATCTCCGTATTACAAGGAGTGTACTGCCCGGGATCTCCGTATTACAAGGAGTGTACTGCCCGGGATCTCCGTATTACAAGGAGTGTACTGCCCGGGATCTCCGTATTACAAGGAGTGTACTGCCCGGGATCTCCGTATTACAAGGAGTGTACTGCCCGGGATCTCCGTATTACAAGGAGTGTACTGCCCGGGATCTCCGTATTACAAGGAGTGTACTGCCCGGGATCTCCGTATTACAAGGAGTGTACTGCCCGGGATCTCCGTATTACAAGGAGTGTACTGCCCGGGATCTCCGTATTACAAGGAGTGTACTGCCCGGGATCTCCGTATTACAAGGAGTGTACTGCCCGGGATCTCCGTATTACAAGGAGTGTACTGCCCGGGATCTCCGTATTACAAGGAGTGTACTGCCCGGGATCTCCGTATTACAAGGAGTGTACTGCCCGGGATCTCCGTATTACAAGGAGTGTACTGCCCGGGATCTCCGTATTACAAGGAGTGTACTGCCCGGGATCTCCGTATTACAAGGAGTGTACTGCCCGGGATCTCCGTATTACAAGGAGTGTACTGCCCGGGATCTCCGTATTACAAGGAGTGTACTGCCCGGGATCTCCGTATTACAAGGAGTGTACTGCCCGGGATCTCCGTATTACAAGGAGTGTACTGCCCGGGATCTCCGTATTACAAGGAGTGTACTGCCCGGGATCTCCGTATTACAAGGAGTGTACTGCCCGGGATCTCCGTATTACAAGGAGTGTACTGCCCGGGATCTCCGTATTACAAGGAGTGTACTGCCCGGGATCTCCGTATTACAAGGAGTGTACTGCCCGGGATCTCCGTATTACAAGGAGTGTACTGCCCGGGATCTCCGTATTACAAGGAGTGTACTGCCCGGGATCTCCGTATTACAAGGAGTGTACTGCCCGGGATCTCCGTATTACAAGGAGTGTACTGCCCGGGATCTCCGTATTACAAGGAGTGTACTGCCCGGGATCTCCGTATTACAAGGAGTGTACTGCCCGGGATCTCCGTATTACAAGGAGTGTACTGCCCGGGATCTCCGTATTACAAGGAGTGTACTGCCCGGGATCTCCGTATTACAAGGAGTGTACTGCCCGGGATCTCCGTATTACAAGGAGTGTACTGCCCGGGATCTCCGTATTACAAGGAGTGTACTGCCCGGGATCTCCGTATTACAAGGAGTGTACTGCCCGGGATCTCCGTATTACAAGGAGTGTACTGCCCGGGATCTCCGTATTACAAGGAGTGTACTGCCCGGGATCTCCGTATTACAAGGAGTGTACTGCCCGGGATCTCCGTATTACAAGGAGTGTACTGCCCGGGATCTCCGTATTACAAGGAGTGTACTGCCCGGGATCTCCGTATTACAAGGAGTGTACTGCCCGGGATCTCCGTATTACAAGGAGTGTACTGCCCGGGATCTCCGTATTACAAGGAGTGTACTGCCCGGGATCTCCGTATTACAAGGAGTGTACTGCCCGGGATCTCCGTATTACAAGGAGTGTACTGCCCGGGATCTCCGTATTACAAGGAGTGTACTGCCCGGGATCTCCGTATTACAAGGAGTGTACTGCCCGGGATCTCCGTATTACAAGGAGTGTACTGCCCGGGATCTCCGTATTACAAGGAGTGTACTGCCCGGGATCTCCGTATTACAAGGAGTGTACTGCCCGGGATCTCCGTATTACAAGGAGTGTACTGCCCGGGATCTCCGTATTACAAGGAGTGTACTGCCCGGGATCTCCGTATTACAAGGAGTGTACTGCCCGGGATCTCCGTATTACAAGGAGTGTACTGCCCGGGATCTCCGTATTACAAGGAGTGTACTGCCCGGGATCTCCGTATTACAAGGAGTGTACTGCCCGGGATCTCCGTATTACAAGGAGTGTACTGCCCGGGATCTCCGTATTACAAGGAGTGTACTGCCCGGGATCTCCGTATTACAAGGAGTGTACTGCCCGGGATCTCCGTATTACAAGGAGTGTACTGCCCGGGATCTCCGTATTACAAGGAGTGTACTGCCCGGGATCTCCGTATTACAAGGAGTGTACTGCCCGGGATCTCCGTATTACAAGGAGTGTACTGCCCGGGATCTCCGTATTACAAGGAGTGTACTGCCCGGGATCTCCGTATTACAAGGAGTGTACTGCCCGGGATCTCCGTATTACAAGGAGTGTACTGCCCGGGATCTCCGTATTACAAGGAGTGTACTGCCCGGGATCTCCGTATTACAAGGAGTGTACTGCCCGGGATCTCCGTATTACAAGGAGTGTACTGCCCGGGATCTCCGTATTACAAGGAGTGTACTGCCCGGGATCTCCGTATTACAAGGAGTGTACTGCCCGGGATCTCCGTATTACAAGGAGTGTACTGCCCGGGATCTCCGTATTACAAGGAGTGTACTGCCCGGGATCTCCGTATTACAAGGAGTGTACTGCCCGGGATCTCCGTATTACAAGGAGTGTACTGCCCGGGATCTCCGTATTACAAGGAGTGTACTGCCCGGGATCTCCGTATTACAAGGAGTGTACTGCCCGGGATCTCCGTATTACAAGGAGTGTACTGCCCGGGATCTCCGTATTACAAGGAGTGTACTGCCCGGGATCTCCGTATTACAAGGAGTGTACTGCCCGGGATCTCCGTATTACAAGGAGTGTACTGCCCGGGATCTCCGTATTACAAGGAGTGTACTGCCCGGGATCTCCGTATTACAAGGAGTGTACTGCCCGGGATCTCCGTATTACAAGGAGTGTACTGCCCGGGATCTCCGTATTACAAGGAGTGTACTGCCCGGGATCTCCGTATTACAAGGAGTGTACTGCCCGGGATCTCCGTATTACAAGGAGTGTACTGCCCGGGATCTCCGTATTACAAGGAGTGTACTGCCCGGGATCTCCGTATTACAAGGAGTGTACTGCCCGGGATCTCCGTATTACAAGGAGTGTACTGCCCGGGATCTCCGTATTACAAGGAGTGTACTGCCCGGGATCTCCGTATTACAAGGAGTGTACTGCCCGGGATCTCCGTATTACAAGGAGTGTACTGCCCGGGATCTCCGTATTACAAGGAGTGTACTGCCCGGGATCTCCGTATTACAAGGAGTGTACTGCCCGGGATCTCCGTATTACAAGGAGTGTACTGCCCGGGATCTCGGGGTGAGTGAGAAAGGGGGGGAATGAATGAAAGACGGGTGAGTTAGAAAGGGGGGGAATGAATGAAAAAGGGGTGAGTGAGAAAGGGAGGGGTAGAATGAAAGGGGTGAGTTAGAAAGGGGGAGAATGAAAGAGGGGTGAGTGAGAAAGGGGGGGAATGAATGAAAAAGGGGTGAGTGAGAAAGGGGGGGTAGAATGAAAGAGGGGTGAGTGATAAAGGGGGGGATAGAATAAGAGGGGGCACATCAGTGTCTGTCTTATACAGGGCAGTATGACGGCAGCTCTCGCCCTCTATCACCGCTGTAAAAATGATTGGTCAGCTCTGTCACATGACACATTGCACTCCCCCCTGAGCTTACAATCAGAGCATTGCGCTTGCAGGGACTGACCTCTCTGAGCAGTGGCTGGTGGTGGGTATGACCGGAGTGAATGCTGGTCTCTGTTACAAGCTTAAGGCACCAGCTCCTCTTATTAGTGACTGACCCTCCCTCCGCTTCTGTCACATTGGCGTCTCGGAGGTGTCACATCTTGTATAGCATTGCGCCTGATGCCAGGGTCTGTCTCCAAGATCACCAGCAGCTGAACTGGCACGGTGCCCGCTAGATCATGGTGCCGCCGTGTCATTCCCTTCCCTGGATTTCACCAGTTATCCCTGTGTGAGATGATTATCTGGTGAAGGCAGCCACCTCTCGATCACAGGATTATCCGCTGAGAGGATCTATAGATCCAGAGAGATCCAAGTACTGGAGATCCCTGGATTCTGTATCCTGCTCCTTTACTCATATAGGGGTAGATCAAGACCTAAGGGCTTGTTACGATAGATCGCGTGGCGTATTTTCTATGCTCTCTCCTCGCTTGTATGTCATTTGGCCATTTTACGCTTGCCGAACCCCACCTTAACTTTTTCAAAGCGTAACTACTGACGCACATAAAGACTTCACGTATGTAAGTGCCTTAGCTCGCCCAGGCTGCACGATTTAACCGCCTCCCCCGCCTCAGAAGCGTAATTACGGGTGTAATTCCTTCGTATGTTACACTGTTGATATGTGGCTGGTCTGTACGTTCATCTGTGCAATAAATACTAATGGGAGATTTAACGTCAGCAGCTAGCGTAGAATCGCTTGCACACGTACTTTAGGATTGGGCCCATTCTCCGTTATTGTGGATGAAGTTAATGGTCATTTAGATCAGGAAGATAGTTTGTCATTGACCCCTTTACTAGACGATCGCTGGCCATGAGAGAGACCCCTCTGCTGTCTGCTCGGAGCATTCTGGATGTATCTGGCTGCAGATAACACGTTATTCCCCTGGGGGGCTGTGTGTTATTACAAACCAAAAGCACCAGCTCAGAACTTTCTGCCTGAGTGGCCCGGGCCGGCTGCGTAATGGGATTAATGAGCCCTTTATTCCTGCCCCGTGATGGCTTGATAGTGAAAGAACACTTGTGTATGACCTACATATAGAGAGAGGGGGAATCGCTGCCTCCATCGCTAGGAACTGCAGAGATGCCTGTGCTCTGTGCTGTATAAATCACATTGATATAGATATAAGTTACATCCATGTGTTCCCTCTCCCCGGAATCATGATTGAACAAGAGACGTTTATCCAGCACAATAATAAGTGTATGAGGGTTATTTTGTATCACAGGGATTATTTTGTGCCCTTGGTTTCTATCACACTGGAGAAGTGTCAGCGATAGGACAAGAGGCTGCTCCTCTGATGTATGGAGTCTGTAGAGTTCTCCATGTTTTCCCAGATTCTTACTGATAATGGAGTCATTACAGAGCGCTGATCCGGTGTCTTCCTATGCATGCAAATGGCTGATTTTCTGGATGTAATATGAATGTAATCAGTGTGTAGAGCCTTGGTTTTGTTGTCTGCAGTCTTTTTTACTTTACAATCTTTAAATGTTTGCTACAGCTCACACAATGTACAAAATCATCTTCCTCTAATGTTTATTCCTGTACTATAGGATCAGGTGGTAGTTTCATATTCGGGTGGGGAGGGGGTTATTTTCAGAGGAAAGGGTGAGAAGTGAGGAAGATGGAGAGAGGATGGGTGAGTAGTGAGGAAGAAGGAGAGAGGACGGGTGAGAAGTGAGGAAGAAGGAGAGAGGACGGGTGAGAAGTGAGGAAGAAGGAGAGAGGACGGGTGAGAAGTGAGGAAGAAGGAGAGAGGACGGGTGAGAAGTGAGGAAGATGGAGAGAGGACGGGTGAGAAGTGAGGAAGATGGAGAGAGGACGGGTGAGAAGTGAGGAAGAAGGAGAGAGGACGGGTGAGAAGTGAGGAAGAAGGAGAGAGGACGGGTGAGAAGTGAGGAAGAAGGAGAGAGGACGGGTGAGAAGTGAGGAAGAAGGAGAGAGGACGGGTGAGAAGTGAGGAAGAAGGAGAGAGGACGGGTGAGAAGTGAGGAAGAAGGAGAGAGGACGGGTGAGAAGTGAGGAAGAAGGAGAGAGGACGGGTGAGAAGTGAGGAAGAAGGAGAGAGGACGGGTGAGAAGTGAGGAAGAAGGAGAGAGGACGGGTGAGAAGTGAGGAAGAAGGAGAGAGGACGGGTGAGAAGTGAGGAAGAAGGAGAGAGGACGGGTGAGAAGTGAGGAAGAAGGAGAGAGGACGGGTGAGAAGTGAGGAAGAAGGAGAGAGGACGGGTGAGAAGTGAGGAAGAAGGAGAGAGGACGGGTGAGAAGTGAGGAAGAAGGAGAGAGGACGGGTGAGAAGTGAGGAAGAAGGAGAGAGGACGGGTGAGAAGTGAGGAAGAAGGAGAGAGGACGGGTGAGAAGTGAGGAAGAAGGAGAGAGGACGGGTGAGAAGTGAGGAAGAAGGAGAGAGGACGGGTGAGAAGTGAGGAAGAAGGAGAGAGGACGGGTGAGAAGTGAGGAAGAAGGAGAGAGGACGGGTGAGAAGTGAGGAAGAAGGAGAGAGGACGGGTGAGAAGTGAGGAAGAAGGAGAGAGGACGGGTGAGAAGTGAGGAAGAAGGAGAGAGGACGGGTGAGAAGTGAGGAAGAAGGAGAGAGGACGGGTGAGAAGTGAGGAAGAAGGAGAGAGGACGGGTGAGAAGTGAGGAAGAAGGAGAGAGGACGGGTGAGAAGTGAGGAAGAAGGAGAGAGGACGGGTGAGAAGTGAGGAAGAAGGAGAGAGGACGGGTGAGAAGTGAGGAAGAAGGAGAGAGGACGGGTGAGAAGTGAGGAAGAAGGAGAGAGGACGGGTGAGAAGTGAGGAAGAAGGAGAGAGGACGGGTGAGAAGTGAGGAAGAAGGAGAGAGGACGGGTGAGAAGTGAGGAAGAAGGAGAGAGGACGGGTGAGAAGTGAGGAAGAAGGAGAGAGGACGGGTGAGAAGTGAGGAAGAAGGAGAGAGGACGGGTGAGAAGTGAGGAAGAAGGAGAGAGGACGGGTGAGAAGTGAGGAAGAAGGAGAGAGGACGGGTGAGAAGTGAGGAAGAAGGAGAGAGGACGGGTGAGAAGTGAGGAAGAAGGAGAGAGGACGGGTGAGAAGTGAGGAAGAAGGAGAGAGGACGGGTGAGAAGTGAGGAAGAAGGAGAGAGGACGGGTGAGAAGTGAGGAAGAGGAAGTGAGGAGGATGGAGAGAGGGTGGATAGGAAGTGAGGAGGATGGTGAGAGGGTGGATAGGAAGTGAGAAGCAGGAAGTGAGGGTGGATAGGAAGTTAGGAGGATGGAGAGAGGATGGATGGGAAGTGAGGAGAATGGAGAGATGGTAGATGGGGAGAGAGAATGATGGAGAGAGGGTGGATGGAGAGTGAGGGTAAATGGGAAGTGGGAAGTGAGGCAGATGAGTGCATTGTGTACACAGAAGGTTCTCTTCTTTCTAGTGTTTATACTCGGCGTCAGTGCTGTTTTCCAGTGATCATCATGGTAAATCATCATGTTATGTGATTGGATTGTGCTGATGGTGAGGGTGTCAGACGTAGCTGTGATTTCCACAAGTCAATACCGCACAGAGCCGCGTCATTTACTGCTGGAGGGTTCAGAGCAGCTGCCAGGAGCTGGGGTCAGGGGTGTAGGGCACCTTCTCAGGGCAGTTGCTGAGCTCCGGGGTAATCCCTTCACAGTCCTCAGTGAGAACCGCTATATCTGGCAGCGTCACACAGGAGAGATGCGGGAGTGCTGCAGGAGATGCCGGGAGACCGCTCTGTAGCGTGGATAGTAGGATACAGCAATGAACTGGTCACCAAATGACCCTGCACTGGTCTCACATATCATATAGCAGCTCTGCGAGTTATACTGTATGTAGGAACAGAGCCCCTGTATACATATATAATATATAGAATGTAATTTATCTGTCAGGGGGAGATGGGACAGCGCGATGTTCTGCAGAACTCTAGAGAGGTCAGTCATGTAATACTCTGCAGGATATATCACTATGTCAGGGGGAGATGGGACAGCGCGATGTTCTGCAGATCTCTAGAGAGGTCAGTCATGTAATAATCTGCAGGATATATCACTATTTATCTGTCAGGGGGAGAGGGGACAGAGCGATGTTCTGCAGATCTCTAGAGAGGTCAGTCATGTAATAATCTGCAGGATATATCACTATGTATCTGTCAGGGGGAGATGGGTCAAAGCGATGTTCTGCAGATCTCTAGAGAGATCAGTAATATAATAATCTGCAGGATATATCACTATGTATCTCTCAGGGGAGATGGGACAGCGCGATGTTCTGCAGATCTCTAGAGATGTCAGTAATGTAATATTCTGCAGGATATATCACTATGTATCTGTCAGGGGAGATGGGACAGCGCGATGTTCTGCAGATCTCTAGAGATGTCAGTAATGTAATAATCTGCAGGATATATCACTATGGATCTGTCAGGGGAGATGGGACAGCGCGATGTTCTGCAGATCTCTAGAGATGTCAGTAATGTAATAATCTGCAGGATATATCACTATGTATCTGTCAGGGGAGCCGCGCATGCGCACCATAGAAAATACGCTCAGTAACGTAGCATAATTGTGAACGTATGGGCCATTCACGTATGTGTCACGTAAATCCTTACATGTGGGCGTGCCAATTTTACGTGAGTCAAAAATACGTCTGAATTACGTTATGTAGGCGGGGGTTTGTACAGTATGGGCGTGCTTAGCTGCGTAAATACCTGTTGCCCATACGTACGTGTGCGGATCACTGCGGTTACGTTGGCAAAAGTTAAGGTAGGTTTGGAAAGCGGATCTCGGTCAAAATACCTACGTCAAGGAGTGTGACAAGAGGAGTGTATAGAAGGTACGCACACGAAAATACGCTACGCGAGGAAACGTATGGCAAGCGGACTTCTGGATCTACCCTTATGTATCTGTCAGGGGGAGATGGGACAGAGCGATGTTCTGCAGGTCTCTAGAGAGGTCTCACCTCGGTAAAATCATAATGAATTACAGGGGAGACACATTTCGTCTGGTTGAAACAGTATTAGAGATAATAGTGTAGTAGTAATGCTGGTCAGTAACTGTGTAATAATATAATAATAATAATATAATAGTATTAGAGATGAGAGGTGACAGCCTCCATGTCTGCTCCTTATAATGTCCAGCTTATATGTCTGCCCCTTGTAATGTGCAGCCTCCATGTCTGCCCCTTATATCCTGCCTCCATGTCTACCCCTTATATCCAGCTTCCATTATCTGCCCCTTATGTCCAGCCTCCATGTCTGCCCCTTATATCCAGCCTCCATGTCTGCTCCTTATAATGTCCAGCTTATATGTCTGCCCCTTGTAATGTGCAGCCTCCATGTCTGCCCCTTATATCCTGCCTCCATGTCTACCCCTTATATCCAGCTTCCATTATCTGCCCCTTATGTCCAGCCTCCATGTCTGCCCCTTATATCCAGCCTCCATGTCTGCTCCTTATAATGTCCAGCTTATATGTCTGCCCCTTGTAATGTGCAGCCTCCATGTCTGCCCCTTATATCCTGCCTCCATGTCTACCCCTTATATCCAGCTTCCATTATCTGCCCCTTATGTCCAGCCTCCATGTCTGCCCCTTATATCCAGCCTCCATGTCTGCTCCTTATAATGTCCAGCTTATATGTCTGCCCCTTGTAATGTGCAGCCTCCATGTCTGCCCCTTATATCCTGCCTCCATGTCTACCCCTTATATCCAGCTTCCATTATCTGCCCCTTATGTCCAGCCTCCATGTCTGCCCCTTATATCCAGCCTCCATGTCTGCTCCTTATAATGTCCAGCTTATATGTCTGCCCCTTGTAATGTGCAGCCTCCATGTCTGCCCCTTATATCCTGCCTCCATGTCTACCCCTTATATCCAGCTTCCATTATCTGCCCCTTATGTCCAGCCTCCATGTCTGCCCCTTATATCCAGCCTCCATGTCTGCTCCTTATAATGTCCAGCTTATATGTCTGCCCCTTGTAATGTGCAGCCTCCATGTCTGCCCCTTATATCCTGCCTCCATGTCTACCCCTTATATCCAGCTTCCATTATCTGCCCCTTATGTCCAGCCTCCATGTCTGCCCCTTATATCCAGCCTCCATGTCTGCTCCTTATAATGTCCAGCTTATATGTCTGCCCCTTGTAATGTGCAGCCTCCATGTCTGCCCCTTATATCCTGCCTCCATGTCTACCCCTTATATCCAGCTTCCATTATCTGCCCCTTATGTCCAGCCTCCATGTCTGCCCCTTATATCCAGCCTCCATGTCTGCTCCTTATAATGTCCAGCTTATATGTCTGCCCCTTGTAATGTGCAGCCTCCATGTCTGCCCCTTATATCCTGCCTCCATGTCTACCCCTTATATCCAGCTTCCATTATCTGCCCCTTATGTCCAGCCTCCATGTCTGCCCCTTATATCCAGCCTCCATGTCTGCTCCTTATAATGTCCAGCTTATATGTCTGCCCCTTGTAATGTGCAGCCTCCATGTCTGCCCCTTATATCCTGCCTCCATGTCTACCCCTTATATCCAGCTTCCATTATCTGCCCCTTATGTCCAGCCTCCATGTCTGCCCCTTATATCCAGCCTCCATGTCTGCTCCTTATAATGTCCAGCTTATATGTCTGCCCCTTGTAATGTGCAGCCTCCATGTCTGCCCCTTATATCCTGCCTCCATGTCTACCCCTTATATCCAGCTTCCATTATCTGCCCCTTATGTCCAGCCTCCATGTCTGCCCCTTATATCCAGCCTCCATGTCTGCTCCTTATAATGTCCAGCTTATATGTCTGCCCCTTGTAATGTGCAGCCTCCATGTCTGCCCCTTATATCCTGCCTCCATGTCTACCCCTTATATCCAGCTTCCATTATCTGCCCCTTATGTCCAGCCTCCATGTCTGCCCCTTATATCCAGCCTCCATGTCTGCTCCTTATAATGTCCAGCTTATATGTCTGCCCCTTGTAATGTGCAGCCTCCATGTCTGCCCCTTATATCCTGCCTCCATGTCTACCCCTTATATCCAGCTTCCATTATCTGCCCCTTATGTCCAGCCTCCATGTCTGCCCCTTATATCCAGCCTCCATGTCTGCTCCTTATAATGTCCAGCTTATATGTCTGCCCCTTGTAATGTGCAGCCTCCATGTCTGCCCCTTATATCCTGCCTCCATGTCTACCCCTTATATCCAGCTTCCATTATCTGCCCCTTATGTCCAGCCTCCATGTCTGCCCCTTATATCCAGCCTCCATGTCTGCTCCTTATAATGTCCAGCTTATATGTCTGCCCCTTGTAATGTGCAGCCTCCATGTCTGCCCCTTATATCCTGCCTCCATGTCTACCCCTTATATCCAGCTTCCATTATCTGCCCCTTATGTCCAGCCTCCATGTCTGCCCCTTATATCCAGCCTCCATGTCTGCTCCTTATAATGTCCAGCTTATATGTCTGCCCCTTGTAATGTGCAGCCTCCATGTCTGCCCCTTATATCCTGCCTCCATGTCTACCCCTTATATCCACCTTCCATTATCTGCCCCTTATGTCCAGCCTCCATGTCTGCCCCTTATATCCAGCCTCCATGTCTGCCCCTTATAATGTCCAGCCCATATGTCTGCCCCTTGTAATGTCCAGCCTCCATGTCTGCCCCTTATAATGTCCAGCCCATATGTCTACTCCTTGTAATATCCAGTCTCCATGTCTGCCCCTTATAATGTCCATTTTCAACGTGTGCCCCTTGTAATGTCCAGTCTCCATGTCTGCCCCTTATAATTTCCATTCTTCACGTGTGCCCCTTGTAATGTCCAGTCTCCATGTCTGCCCCTTATAATGTCCAGTCTCCACGTGTGCACCTTATAATGCCCAGCCTCCATGTGTGCCCCTTATGCCCAGCCTCCATTGTGTGCCCCTTATGTCCAACCTCCATTGTCTGCCCCTTATTTCAAGCCTCCATTGTGTGCCCTTATACCCAGCCTCCATTGTCTGACCCTTATGTCCAGCCTCCATGATCTGCCCCATATATCCAGTCTCCATTGTCTGCACCTTATGTCCAGCCTCCATTGTCTGCTCTTTATATCCAGCTTCCATTGTCTGCCCCTTATGTCCAGCCTCCATTGTCTGCCCCTTATTTCCAGACTCTGTTACTTACCTTTGACGTCTTCTCCCTTCCTCCGCGTCGCTCCCTCTCTCTGCTGCTGCCTCTCTCAGTCTGCCAGCGGTCATGTGGTGCGGTAGTGGTAATACAGTCTCCTATGGGAGCCCTGTAGAACCAAATCTGTTTGTAGAATGGCAGTGACCGCATAGGTTCAGTCACTGCCATTCACAGTAACGGGTTTGGTGCCCTGTATTATCTGTACTGTGCGGTGTAAAGCCCTGCGGCATATACAGCGGCATGCACAGCGGCATACACAGCATATACAATGGCATACACAGCGGCATATACAGCATACACAGCGGCATATACAGCGGCATACACAGCGGCATATACAGCGGCATACACAGCGACATACACAGCAGCATATACAGCGGCATACACAGCGGCATATACAGCATACACAGCGGCATATACAGCGGCGTATACAGTGGCACACAGAACCAAATCTGTTTGTAGAATGGCAGTGACCGCATAGGTTCAGTCACTGCCATTCACAGTAAGCGGCATATAAGGAGGCATACACAGCGGCATATACAGCATACACAGCGGCATATACAGCATACACAGCGGAATATGCGGCATACACAGCGGCATATACAGCGGCATACACAGCGGCATATACAGTATACAAAGCGGCATATAAGGAGGCATACACAGCGGCATATACAGCATACACAGCGGCATATGCGGCATACACAGCGGCATATACGGCATATACAGCATACACAGCGGCATATACGGCATACACAGCGGCATATACGGCATACACAGCGGCATATACAGCATACACAGCGGCATATACAGCATACACAGCGGCATACACAGCGGGGGACTCGCTTCTCCTTGTGGTGCGCCGGGGGGTGCTGATGAACATCTTCCTGACCGCTGGTATCAATTAGATATGACCCTTTTTTATAAATTGAGCTGAGGCTAGGGCAAGATACTTACCTCGGAAGAGGTGAAACGTTGGCCGTGAGGCCGCTAGTTGTCTCTTGTAGGGAGAGGTTCCTGCTTTATATTAGTCAGTGGGTCATATACAGCGGTTTATATTTATTTAAATGATGCTGTGCAAAATGTATTTTTTGCTGTGATTGCTCTGCTCTTATTTTTTGTTCATGCAATATTGCTTATATTTCACCTTTCTTTGATGTATTTTATTCTATTTGGGATTAAAGTAATTTTTTATACTTCTTCATATCTATGTGTTGAGACTCATGTTGATATTAACTAAGACTTTGTGCACCAAGAAACAGTTTTGTCTTTTTGTATTTCTCTTATCTAAGTTTTCTTGATGATTAGCATATACAGCAGTATACACAGCGGCATATACAACGACATACACAGCGGCATATACAGCGGCATATACAGCGACATACACAGCGGCATACACAGCCGCATACACAGTCGCATACACAGCGACATACACGACGGCATAGACAACAGCATACACAGCGACATACACAGCGGCATACGCAACGGCATACACAGCGGCATACACAGCGGCATACACAACGACATATACAGCGACATACAAAGCGGCATACACAGCGGCACGGGCTTTAAAAAACTAAAGCAAAACACAACTTTGTCCCGAGAGTCTGATCTCTAGGGACAAGTTGTGAAGCGGTAATCGGGACACTTGGTAGGCTGGTAGGTTGACTGTTTTGCCACCCCTGCAATAAGGTTTCAGTCACACCAGAGACCCGTTTCACCAGAACATGTGACAGGAAGCAGCCTGAGCTGTGTGCATGTGTCACCATATGTGTGGACGGCCGTTGAGTTATTGCTGCTTCTCTCTTCTCTCTGATGTTTTATTGAATGTGAATGGAAGATTGTCCAGAGAATGGCACAGCCCTAACGCGTTTCTCTCTCATTTCCAGGAAAAGAAAGGACAAGAGGTTCAGAAGGGACCCGAGGTGGAAATGGCCAAACTGGACAAGCTGCTGGCCCTGGTCAGAGAGCCGGAGCCATGAGGTTCGGGACCCATAACAAAGAAAGGGGGCCCGAGTATGGATATGCGGGACTGGGCGGAGCCATGCAGTATTGGAGGCGGGGCTGTGCAGGACCATCTGTGTAACAGAAACTGTCAGGCAGCTTAAAGCAGCGCTCGATGCTCCATGTCTGAGTGACATAAGTGATATACACATATAATATACTGGACACTCATACATGGAGCGCCGAGCACTCTGACAGCCTGCTTACAGCGGCTGCCATGGGCCCCTCTCTCCTCCAGGCCCCTGTCTTCTCCAGGCCCCTCTCTCCTCCGGGCCCCTCTCTCCTCCAGGCCCCTGTCTTCTCCGGGCACCTCTCTCCTCCGGGCCCCTCTCTCCTTCAGACCCCTCTCTCCTCCAGACCCCTCCTTCCTCCAGACCCCTCCTTCCTCCAGACCCGTCTCCTCCGGGCCCCTGTCTTTTCCGGGCCCCTCTCTCCTTCTGTCCCTGTAGCAGCTTCACCTCTTACACCCCCTGTAGTTACACACCGGCCATGAGACCATGTGATGCATTTTGTTCTATCCAGTGACAATAAACCATTATCTATGTGTACAGTGTCCCCTGTATTCCGGGATAATAATAACATGGAACAGGTGATAATAATCATTATCTATGTGTACAGTGTCCCCTGTATTCCGGGATCGGATAATAATAACATGGAACAGGTGATAATAATCATTATCTATGTGTACAGTGTCCCCTGTATTCCGGGATGGGATAATAATAAAATGGAACAGGTGACAATAATCATTATCTATGTGTATAGTGTCCCCTGTATTCCGGGATGGGATAATAATAAAATGGAACAGGTGACAATAATCATTATCTATGTGTATAGTGTCCCCTGTATTCCGGGATGGGATAATAATAAAATGGAACAGGTGACAATAATCATTATCTATGTGTATAGTGTCCCCTGTATTCCGGGATGGGATAATAATAAAATGGAACAGGTGACAATAATCGTTATCTATGTGTATAGTGTCCCCTGTATTCCGGCATGGGATAATAATAACATGGAATAGGTGACAATAAACATTTATCTGTTATGGGGAACTTACAGTTGCCCTGAGAATAAAATTCTGCCCCTGGCCACATGTGGAGGGACTACAAGGTAACCGGGATCAGCACAAAATAAAGAACCTCAATAAGAGCAGAGCAAGTATATAATGTGTATCATCCATTATATAATCAGTTTCACCATCACATCTAACATCTACTGACTAGAATTTAAAATACAAATATAGAGATTTATAGTAACCACTATACAATACAGACAGCATCAAAGTGACCACCATTCAATACAGAGAGCGTAGTAGTAACCACCATCCAATACAGACAGCATCAAAGTGACCACCATTTAATACAGAGAGCATCTTAATGACCACTATCCAATACAGACAGCATCATAGAGACCACCATCCAATACAGACAGCATCATAGAGACCACCATTCAATACAGAGAGCATCCTAATGACCACCATCCAATACAGACAGCATCATAGAGACCACCATTCAATACTGAGAGCATCCTATTAACCACCATCCAATATGGACAGCATCTTAGTGACCAGCATCCAATACAGAGAGCACCTAGTAACCACCATTTAATACAGACAGCATCCTAGTGACCACCAACCAATGCAGAGAGCATCCTAGTAACCATAATCCAATATGGACAGCATCCTAGTGACCAATATCCAATACAGAGAGGGTCCTAGTGACCAATATCCAATACAGAGAGCATCCAAGTGACCACCATCCAATACAAAGAGCATCTGGTGACCACCATCCAATACAGAGAGCATCCTGGTGACCATCATCCAATACAGACAGCATCCTAGTGACCACCATCCAATACAGAGAGCATCCTAGTGACCACCACCCAATACAGACAGCATCCTAGTGACCAATATCCAATACAGACAGCATCCTAGTGACCATCATCCATTACAGACAGCATCCTAGTGACCGATATCCAATACAGACAGCATCCTAGTGACCAATATCCAATACAGACAGCATCCTAGTGACCATCATCCAATACAGACAGCATCCTAGTGACCATCATCTAATACAGACAGCATCCTCATTCAAGCAAAGGAGGGACTACTGGGTGGCCTTAAAATGCCACTGGCCTATTGGCAAATTCCCTTTAAGTCCTATGGCCAAACCGCCAATGTCTATGAGTTAATTACATCTAAACTTGAACAAGGAAGGAATTCCCGGAAGTTGCGTGAATGTATAACACACGTCTCAGCCTCTACTACGCAAGAAGGCACATTCATCCACACACACAGATGTTACATCCAATAGCGTTGCGTCCCTCTGAGAATGCTGGGACAGAGGTGCTCACAAATCGCAGCCAGTCACTGTCCGAATGGTCAGTTTCCTCCAATGAGCTCTGTCCAGACCTGAATGTCAGAGTCAATGCACAGATTTACATCTGAACGTTAGCAGCAGCTGCCGGTCATTGATAAGTCCACAACCTATGTGTGATCGTTACGGTAGCGTTTAACCTTGTGAACGTGTCACTGAAAGTATCTAACTATTGTGTCGGTGGAGATGCTGTCGCCAGCTGAATTGCGGCTGCATCATTGTCGAAATTATTTACATTGCAGTTTTTATTATTGGGATCAGGTTCTTACAGCGAATGGTCCTCTTTCCCCATCTCTTATAGATAGACAATGGGGAGAGAATGAGGATGGGCTGTGGCAATGTTAGGGTTTGGCTGCGGGAGATGAAGGGTTAAGGTTAGACTAAAAGAAGGGGAGGGTTAGGGACAGGCTGCAGGAGAGGGAGGGTTAGGGATAGGCTGTGGGAGAGGGAGGGGTAGAGTTAGGCTGTGGGAGAGGGAGGGGTAGGGTTAGGCTGTGGGAGATGGAGGGTTAGGGATAGGCTGTTGGAGAGGGAGGGTTAGGGATAGGCTGTGGGAGAGGGAGGGGTAAGGTGTCAGAGGGAGAGGGAGGGTTAGGGATAGGCTGTGGGAGAGGGAGTGTTAGGGTTAGGCTGCGGGAGAGGGTTAGGCTGCTGGACATAGATACACGGATTCTTCTTTGGCAGCAGTCGCTGCTCCACTGGCGGAATACGATATGTCTAATATAGACGCATTGTACCGGCAAACCACGCTCGCGTCCAGAATGTGTGCGCAGCAATGAAAGAGGAAAGGATTCATTTCATTTAATGGCTATTTCTTTATGTCATTGGGCCGGACCCTCAGCTGACCTCACACGTGTGACCCAGCGCCTCTGCTCATTACATTACATTACATGTGGCCATTTCCATCTGAGTCTGAATCGTGTGCAAATGATCCAGTTACACTGTGTGTCCACACCCCAAACCCTAATGAGCTGACGTGTATATTTCATGTGCTGATGAATACACAACATGATCATGTGACTTGGCCTTAATCTGCATCAGGTATAAGTGATAGTATTTATAGATCACTGCGCGGATTATACAGCAGATTAGGGAGCGTGGAGTCACGTATTACTCCGGGCCGATGGACCTTCTATGCAGAGCATTCCTCTAACGACAATGAGCCTCACCTCTGCAGATCATTCCTCTATATACTATGAGCCTTCTCCTCTGCAGATCATTCCTCTATGTACTATGAGCCTTCTCCTCTGCAGATCATTCCTCTATAGACGATGGGCCTCCTTCTCTGCAGATCATTCCTCTATAGACAATGAGCCTTCTCCTCTGCAGATCATTCCTCTATATACTATGAGCCTTCTCCTCTGCAGATCATTCCTCTTTAGACGATGAGCCTCCTCCTCTGCAGATCATTCCTCTATATACTATGAGCCTTCTCCTCTGCAGATCATTCCTCTATGTACTATGAGCCTTCTGCTCTGCAGATCATTCCTCTAACGACAATGAGCCTCACCTCTGCAGATCATTCCTCTATAAACTATGAGCCTTCTCCTCTGCAGATCATTCCTCTATATACTAGGAGCCTTCTCCTCTGCAGATCATTCCTCTATATAATATGAGCCTTCTCTGCAGATCATTCCTCTATATACTATGAGCCTTCTCCTTTGCAGAGCATTCCTCTTTATACTATGAGCCTTCTCCTCTGCAGATCATTCCTCTATATACTATGAGCCTTCTCCTCTGCAGATCATTCCTCTATATACTATGAGCCTTCTCCTTTGCAGAGCATTCCTCTATATACTATGAGCCTTCTCCTCTACAGATCATTCCTCTATATACTATGAGCCTTCTCCTCTGCAGATCATTCCTCTATATACTATGAGCCTTCTCCTTTGCAGAGAATTCCTCTATATACTATGAGCCTTCTCCTCTGCAGATCGTTCCTCTATGTACTATGAGCCTTCTGCTCTGCAGATCATTCCTCTATAGACGATGAGCCTCCTCCTCTGCAGATCATTCCTCTATATACTATGAGCCTTCTCCTCTGCAGAGCATTCCTCTATAGACGATGAGCCTTCTCCTCTGCAGATCATTCCTCTATAGACGATGAGCCTCCTTCTCTGCAGATCATTCCTCTATAGACAATGAGCCTTCACCTGTGCAGATCATTCCTCTATAGACAATGAGCCTTCTCCTCTGCAGATCGTTCCTCTATGCCTCATACCCCTGGTAATTAGACTGTGTATCTGAGCATTACATCCTTCTTATCACCTAATTATCTCACCTCCTGCAGTTATTAGCTGGACCTCGCTCCTGTGCAGATCATATGAAATGTTTCCCTTCTCTCGTCGTGTCCACAATCATTTCCTGACTTTTATTGTGTTATTTGGGAATCTCAGTGTTACAGGACGTCTCCCCATAATAATCCTTCCCTGAGGTGCCATCAGAAGACACTGTGCAGGAGCAGGGACACTGACCATCCGTCTTCCCTTTAATAGCTCCTCGTTCTCCGTCTGTCTTTCAGATGTCGGTAACGTTGCTCAGATCCGGAGACAGACAGGGCCTAAATATTTACAGGACGTTGTATCATCTGGCTGAGATATTGCTGTTCTGTAACGGAGCCAGAAGCCCATAATCCTGCAATGTATTATATAAAGCCATCGTCAGCCGCAGCTGGGGATTCTCACACAAAACCCGGCTTATCACAAGCAGAATGTCTAGCTGGTCTGTGCCCCCATTCATGCCAGACCCTACGGTCACAATGCCCACAAATCATACCATGGAACCTAATTAGTACAAAAACTGGCCCACTTGGTACGAAAAGGGGACAAAAGCTTTTTTAGGTATATAAATGAAAGGCAAAATACTAAAGAGGGAATCATAAGGCTCAGAACGGAGAGCGGAATTCTTATTGAGGGTGAAAGGGCTATGGCAGATCATCTTACCAAGTATTTCTGTTCAATGTTCACAGAGGAAAGAGAGGGGAAGGGTCCACTT
>WWET01008397.1:15636-30065 GCA_011038615.1 Limnodynastes dumerilii | reverse complement strand
CCTCCCCTCCCCCCAGTATTCCCCATAATATGCCTCCAGTCCCCCTCAGTTACTTGCTTACCTGTTTCCTTCCTCGTCCGCGGCGCTGTTTCTGCAGACAGGAAGTGCTCATACAGGCTGTATGAGCNTTCCCCATAATATGCCTCCAGTTCCCCTCCCTCCCCCCAGTATTCCCCATAATATGCCTCCAGTCCCCCTCAGTTACTTGCTTACCTGTTTCCTTCCTCGTCCGCGGCGCTGTTTCTGCAGACAGGAAGTGCTCATACAGGAAGTTCTGTATGAGCTGCTGCAGCTGTGAGCAATGCCGTGTAACTACTGCAGCAGCTCATACAAGAACCTCCTGTATGAGTGCTGCCAATCTGTATAGCGGGAAGCAGGGGGATGTCCGGCGCTTATCCAGCATGGCGCCGGGATGCACCGCATCCCCTCGCGGAGCGAGGTGCCTATGCAGTATCCTGTGTCTTTCTATTGCTTCAAATTACCACTTTACTACTCTGCAGTCATTGTGCCTCTACAGTGTTCCTGTACTACTCTGCAGTCATTGTGCCTCCACAGGGAGAACCTGGAGGGAAGCCATAGATTGCCGCAAGGGGACGGGGCTTAATGACACAATTTATGCAAATCGTGTCATTAAGTCCCGCCCTATCAATAATTAATTTACTCTCTAGCATTACATGGGATGGACAGGGCTTGATGACATCAAGCTCTGCCCATCCTTAGTAACTCTAGGGATTACAACAGATATTAGTAGCTAATCGGGGCTTGCGGGAGCTTTGCCAGCTCTCTCGGGATACCGGGAGAACAGCCCAAATTTCGGGAGTCTCCTGGGTATTTTGGGAGAGTCGGCAACCCTGATTTAAAGGGGTTATTTAAACGTGGGGTGGGCGGGTTTAAGGCATTCTTCTTGGTAGATTCTTCCTCCCTGCCTTAGATGTTTTTTAATGATATATTGTGCTTTATATTGTTTATGCTTTAATCTTTCTTTTTCAGCAGGTGCATGATGGGGTGGTAGCAATGGAGGGTCAGCAGTAAGGGGTGTTTTTTGGGGCATGTGGGATGTTGGGGTGGGGGGACCGGTCTGGCAACACCAGTGATCATTTTGATGACATCATACCCTAGCAGTGGGGTCCTATAGGAGCTGCCACCTTCCAGGTGCTGGGGTGGGCAGTTGTGAACAGGAAGAGTTATGTGTTCTTGCTGGAAGACCAGTCTTGAGGGGGCGCCATGGTCAGTAGACCTTTGTTGGGTGTTGAATAGTGCTTGGTTTGTGAGGGGGTATTAGGCTGAACCCTCTATCTGCTATTGGGCCACCTAACACTACTTCTCTAAATTTTATAGTCAGTATCAATCAATTCCAATTCAATAAAACCTTGTATCCTTTTTAAATCGCAGCTTGGTGTCCGTGTCTTTATTTCGGGTAAATTGGGGCTGAGTGGTGGTTGGGGATTACTCTGACGTTCGCCGTTTAAGCCCAATCTTCCTGATCAAAAACCCCAAACTCATGGGAACCAAAGGCAGAGTCCTAAAATCCTCAAACCGTGACAATACCACCAGAATTACAGCTTATTAAGACATTTCAAACACAGGTATTTCATTTGAACTTTTTATAAGACATTCAAAAAGACATTTACTTATATTACATGACACTTTTGGATCTTAATTGAAGATTGGCTTTACGTCATAAGCTCCCCTTCATGTCACACTGCAATTACTGTGTTTTGTAAATCTCCATGGGTTATAATAGTTTATCCAGCCAAAATCATGTTTTGTAATGATTACCTTGCACTGTTAGCTATGTTGTACAATGCAGGCGTCTATAAAAGCAATCACCAGCATTGTTTGCAAGGAGCCCATTTTTATTCTAATGCTAATAATTGTGTAGGTGTCTCACAATTCTAAGGTTAAGTTATTTGTATTTTTGGGGGGAATAATTATAAAGCTTATATAAATTATTAACTTCATTGTTCTCATACTAGGAATATTTTTTTTGCAATTGTGTTACTAGTTGAGTTAGCCAAATTATTATTAAATGCTTTCATGAGTTCATGAGTAAAAAACCTTGATAGCGGAACTTGGTGTAGTTCATCACTACTATGATCAACTGATCAGCAATGAAGCAACAATCGCAGTCATTTTCTGCCAGCTCCTAATGAGACAGCAATGTTCCCACAACTGCTTTGTCTTTGAAGATTCCAACGGCGACAGGTACAATTTTCCTCATCATAACCCTTACCATTCCACTCCCACAACCTAACCTTAACCCTGATGTAACTCTAACCCCAACCCTTCCTGTCCCGCAGCCTAACAATGGGCTGGATCCAGACTTAAGTAAGTGCTTGAAATTAGTTACTCCTGGGCTAAACCATGTTGATTGCAGGGGAGTCATATTTTATCTGTTGCAAACAGTATTAGAGTTGAGAGGTGATGTTTCCTATCCCATGTCTAAATAACAGTGTGCTAGTAAAGCTGGTCAGTATATGTGTGCAGTAAGCAATTGAAAGATATATCTCTGCATGCAAAGAATACAATTACCTTGACTCCCCCTGAAATCAACATGGTTTAGTCCAGGAGTAACTAATTTCAAGCACTTACTTAAGTCTGGATCCAGCCCCATAACCCTAACTGTTGCCTCTTTGCAGCCTAACCATAACTGTCCCCTAAAATTAACCATCCCTGTTCCATAGACTAACCCAACCTTAACCCTCCCCATCCAGCATCCCAACTAATGGATACCTTTTTGAAATAGGAACATTCAACATTGTACCTGTACTAAAACAAAAATATTCTTTATTTGAAAGGTGTCGGCACTGATGCATCGACGATGAAGCTGTTGGCTGTGTCAGTGTCTAAGGAGAAACTGTCTCAGCTGCAGCGATGTACCAGTGGAACTAACCACATTACTGGCTTTTGTGTTCACATCTTCCACACCCATCCTGGTCCTGGCTGTCACAGTCTTGGTAGAATCTAAATTAGTCACGGGATACGAGGGGTGTATAGGACAGCGGATGTTGTAGAGGAAGATAGGAGGCCGGAGATAATGCTTGCGTATACTGGACTGGATCAGCACAGGCAGGCTGGATGGGATTAGCACAGACAGGCTGGACGGGATTAGCATAGGCAGGCTGGACTGGATTACTGCAGAGACTGGACAGCGGACTGCTGGAGAGGAGGCAGACTGGTAATAGAGGTGCAGGTAATGGTGGAAGCAGTAGTGCAGGTGGTGCTGGAGGCAGTAGTGCAGGTGGTGCTGGAGGCAGTAGTGCAGGTGGTGCTGGGAGCAGTAGTGCGGGTGATGCTGGAGGCAGTAGTGCAGGTAATGCTGGAGTGCATAGTAAGTCAGGCTGGACTGGATGCAAAACAGACAGAACTGGATACAAGGCAGGCAGGTCTTGAAGCAAGGCAGGTTAGAACCAGGCACCTTGAGTAACCAAGTTGTTCTGGCACTGAGGGATCAGTGCACAGGGTTTATATAGCCCACCCAGTGCACAGATTGGCTGGATGGATCATGTGTGCTGCAGAGGAGTATCTGAGTGGCTGCTGGGAATCACCTGACAGGAGGCAAGATGTCCATGCACCAGAGGATAGTGGTGCAGATGCCCAATTCCCAGACACTATGCTGCAATGGACACTGTACAGGAGGCTGCCACTATTGGAAGCGGCACTTCTAGAGGGCTGGAGAGTGGGCATGACATGGGAGATCCGCTGACAGACAGCTCCTGGTCTGGTAAGTACGGCGGCATCTTCCACCAGACGTGACACTGGCAGTCCATATAACTCACAGTACTCCAGTGATATTTGCGGCCGTAATACAAAAATAATTTAATGTTGGTCATTTGTGTTGCCTATGAATGTGGCAACACTTTGGATCATGTGCTAAAACCAATAAATCTAAGCTCTATAAAAATGGTTAATTCTACTGGGAAACAGATTGTCAAGATGTAAATTGTGATAACTATTGTGATAACAATGTATATTACATCTGATCAGCAAAATCACATAGGTAGTAGTCAGGTTATATTTAGAAAGGCAATTTTTATAAAGACAATAAGCCAGATCCAGAACTCTACCACCACGGTGGTCGGACCTCTGTTGGCAGAAGCAGTGGAGTTCCAATAGAGTTGACTGGATGATCCTAAGCTCTCCTTGACGTTGGGACTTCTGACTGCAAGACTCTACTTTTAATATTTACACACCGACCCCATAGAAAATGGGATAGTTGCGTAAATAAGGATTGTAAAATAAGAGCTTAACCAATTCCTCCTCTTCCTTCTGACCCACCATTGGAATGGCTTCCAGAATGGACCCAGATCAGTTCTGGAAGCCTTTCAGGAACACATTTGCATTTGCCATTTGTGTACATTTTCCACTTTGCACGCGGTCCAAAATGTGGTGTGTTGGTTTGGAAAATACAGGCAACATGCTTGGTTTTGCTTGGTAAAATCTGTATTGAAATATAGTTGGCAAAATCGCCAGAGAATCTGCAATTTTTACTTTCAGCTGTAAATTACACATAACCTACAGGGTAAATTATCGAATTGATGTTCTAAACATAAGCATCATGTAGCTATGGAAATCTTCGTTCGTTCTGAAAATAGCTGCTAAAGGGTCGATGATCACTGTAGAAACAAGGACAAATGTGTTTACATGGTGACACAGGATAATGAAGTTATGTGATTGCATTGTTTATTTAAGAGGTTCAGAAAAGTACCTAGGAACATTATCCATTTGCTTAAGAGGCTATTGCACTCTATGCACTCTGTCTCACAGACACACTTAAGGTGACTTCTGTGGCCTGATTTAGACTTAAGAAGGAGTTTGAAATTAAGGACCTGATTTAACAATCTGTGGCTTTTTAAGTGCGTAAATTTAAAAAAGGACAAACTGCACATGTGTAGTATTGTACAGAATCTATGTCGGAATTAAGAATGTGGCCTCCATCTAGGTTCGCAAGCAATTATGAACTTAAAGATAAGGTAGCCCTATAACATATGCCAGTTGGATAAGAGGCTGAAAATGGAGGGCATGTGAGGGGTGTTGGCATGCCTGTTGGCTGTGTAAAATTGAAGTATTCTTAAGTGTGAATATTTTCTTAAGAGAGGAAAGTTACTCCTTGGATAAACCATGTTGATTTAAGGAAGTCATATTTCATATGTTGCAAACAGTATTAGAGTTGAGAGGTGGTTTTTCCCACATTTAATTAATAGTGTAAAAGTAAAGCTGATCAGTATCTATGTGCAGTAAGCAATTCAAAGATATATCCCTGCATGCAAAGACCCCTGAAATCAACATGGTTTTGCCCAGGAATAACTGTCCTCTCTTAGGGCCTGATCCTGACCTACACTGATGCGCTGTGCTTACTAAAGCACAGCGTATCGGCGTTCACTTACTGCGACACTCCCCCTGTGCGGGCGTATGGCCCCTTCCTTACGCCGGCTGAAGGCTACCCTAACTTCAGCCAGCATAAGGAAGGGGTCATACGCTCGCACAGGAGCGTATGGCCGCTTAGCCCGCCCTCCTACCCTCATTTAACTACCTCCCCCCACCCACCTACACTAACCTGAACGTAGGGACGCTGGAGGACGTCCCCTCCAGCGTCTTTACGGCGCTGCTACGGACGCCCGATCCAGGATCGGTCGTTGCTGTAGCAACGCCGGGCAACATCTGCCCGGCGCATGCGCAGATCGGCTAAAAAGCCGATCTTACGCCCGCCGTCCTAGCGATGGCGGGCGTTGTTCTGGATCAGGCCCTTATTTTCAAGCTCCTTCTTAATTGTGAATCAGACGCCATGTTCATAACTCTACCTTATTTCTCTGCATGGATTGCTGTGCCTGAGGATTGCTCAGACATACAGAAGTGCCTTATACAGCCCATACTGTTCAATTTAAATGCCTCCCACACCCACATTGTGTATATTGAAATGTATGGAGCATGTCACGGCCCAACATGCAGAAGTCTAAATGTAAGTAAATCAGTTCTGTCCGTTCAGAGTACCATCTGGTGCACACATGCGCAGAATGCTTGCAAAAGTCGAATTACGCAAGCAGCTTGCATAAATTGGCTGTCGTTATTAGTTCTGGATCAGGCCGTAGTGGAGTAATGTATTGTTATATAGATGTTATTGTTCTGTGAATTACTCTTTATTTCATTTTTCCATGGCTTTTTCTCATACAAGTGACACAAATGAGTTGATGCCTGAACAAAGTGATAACAGAACACTCGGGCAACCACTTGAGTAAGTCTACCTGTGATTTCTTAGGCCACTAGGTTTGTGGCTTGCCTCTATACATTTACACCCGTCACCTTATCTATTGTGAGGGGAAAAATCTTGAATATTTTTGCAGCCATATAGTTTTCTCCTCCAGACTACAATACCATTCACGACGCACACATAATTATTTTGAGGAGATCTCATTGCTGACAGGTGTACGCTAATTATCACTGGACATGGATTAGAATATCATGGGCTAACTTTAAATGCAGCTACATTCAAAAATTTTTGTAGGTTTTTTTTTGGTTGTTTTCATTCACCGGCTCGTTTTCCACTTATTTCTATGCATTTGAATTGCAATTTGTTCGTCCTCGCATTCTCTGCAAGCATGCATATCCGTGGTACCCGATAGGAAGAAATCCAACTCTATCCAGACTTCCAAAAATGACACTTCCATCCACGGCGGGATTAAGCTTTGTAGGGGCCCCCGGGTAATTAGACTGTGGGGGGCTGGATGTCAGTAATCGTCCTCCTAAAAGCACTATCACGGCTGCGGTACAGTGTATTTAAGAGGAGCATGTCCATCATTTACATCCATCCTCCTAGACAGCTGTAGGAGTGCTAAAGACTAGGGGCCTCATTTACTAAAGTCGTGTTTGTAAAATCGATTAAACACGCGTGTGTTTATGTGTTTTTTAACCATCGTCATATTTACAAAGGGCAAACTCGCGGGACTTCATCTGTATTCACACTGAATTCGATCTACATCGCACGCTGTAGCTATATAGTCCAGACTTTTCCAATACATCACATACAAAACGCTGTATTTACTAACATGTAAAAGTTCAGATCACCTGAAACTCGCCTGAAAAGCGCTGTCTCTAAACTCGCCTTCTGGGAGAGGCGACTTTAACAGAATCGACGGCAATTATGCAAAATGCTGTATGCTAAGTATAAAAGCATCTTTTCTATTGCAATCACATGTGCCTTATGGTTACTGGATAGTGTGTGAGAGAGAGAGAGATTGTGCTGTTGGTTTTGTTCTAATGCTGTTAGAATGGATTATGGTGGATTTCTTGTGGTGTTGGAGGCTGGTGTTGCTGCTATACTAGCTGCCACATCTATGGAGGAGGAGGAGGACAGACACCATCACCAGCCCCTGGTTCAGCGCACAGTGCATATCCCAAGACACATACGTGTGTTTCATGTGCGTTTGGACCTTGACTCCCTGTCTGACCAGGAGGTTGTGCAAATGTTTAGGCTCAATCGTGCAAACCTTCTGGCAATTTATGAGCAGGTGAGGAGGTATTTGGACCCACCAACAGCAAGGTCTCATGCATTGTCTGGGATGCAAAAATTATTGTGTGTCCTCCACTTTCTGGCTACTGGCTCATTCCAGGCAGTGACTGGGAGAGTGGTAGGACTTTCACAGGCCAGTTTTTCACGTCACTTGACTCATGTGTTAAGTGCACTTAAAAAACTTGTGCCAACATATATCTGCTTCCCCAGCCGAGAGTCACAATGGCGAGACCAGAAGCAAGCCTTTTACGCAATCGCAGGATTCCCCAATGTCCTGGGTGCAATTGATTGCACTCATATTGCTCTGAGACCACCTAAACGCTGCGCTCAGGTATATGTCAATAGGCATCTCTACCATTCCCTGAATGTTCAGGTGGTCTGTGATGCTGGTCATAAATAATGAGTGTATTAAATATATACAGCATATCAGGGTATCCTATTTCTATTATCTTCTATAACTTCATTCTAACTTAATCTAACATAATGTGCTCTAGTGACCTAATGTTAACTCTGTATTTCAAACTTATCCTACTTTAAAGCACACTTAAATTGGTTATTTCTAAACTCTGCTGGATAATGCCATGTGCTTGTAGCCATCTTGGGTAGCATGTGTTAGTAGCCATATTGGAAAGATCCTTTGTTTAAACGACCTAATGTAATGTCTGTTACCTGTGTATTCCTGTAAATGTATAATAAATGATTGTTAATCTTTGTTAAACCTTATTAGTCAAATCAAAGCATGTCATTCAAAAAATATTAGTTTATCCACACATGCCATGACTCCTATATTCTGAGGCGGTCATCCTTATTTGCTAAATTTGAACATGCGCTCATGCCCACAGGATGGCTGCTGGGTAAGTTATTTTCAAAATCACTTTGGAATTCCTACTTCTTACTCATATGTGTTCATTTCTTAGTGCATGTCGTGTTTGTTTAACCCCTTAGGGGACTCAGGATATGGGCGTCGCTCTTGGCTGATGACACCTCTATTGAATCCACAAACTCCTGGCCAACACAGTTACAATCAGGCACATGTAGCCACCAGAGGAGTGATAGAACGTACCTTTGGCCTTTTAAAATCAAGGTTCAGGTGTCTTGACAAATCTTGTGGTGTGTTGCTTTACAAGCGTGAAAAGGTTTCAGATATTGTGCTTGTTTGTTGTCTCCTGCATAATGTAGCCCTAAACCAACAATGCCCCGACATTACTGCAGTTGAGGAGTAACAACAAGGTGGCCCTGTACCATCTGGAGAAGTGGATTCTGCTGAGGATGGGAGGCAGGTCCGTGCTGCACTCATGAGTAGTCGCTTTGGCTGACATGTGTCTACACTATGGTATGTTTTAGGTATTTTTAAAAATATGAAGATTAATCTTAAATGTTAACACGTCACATTAACATCTTTTTGTACATGTTTGCAAAAGATAAACAACATGACAATGATTTTTACATATTTGATATGTTGTGTGTGCTTTTAAACATTAACAACAAATGTTCTAGTACTTATGGTATAGATTTGTACGTCAAAATATATATTAGTCATTAAACATATGAAATGTATTGTTTATGTGAAACCTATTGTTACCTGTAGCAACAGCTTCTAAGTGAATAAACCCCTTTACATTTTGTAAATGAAGCAAGTTCCAAAGTTTTTCATTTTGCAAAAAAGAGCAAATTTATTATTATTATAATTACAACAATATAATCATGGAAACATTACCATTATTTGGATGGTTAATTTAGAATTTTTTTAAACTACCACACAGAGTGCTGGCTATTTATGGCGACGTTGTGATTGGCGAGTTGGTGTGGTTGAATGACTTTTTCCCCTACCGCCCCTTGTGCGAGCACCACGCCTGGGCGGTGCATGCTGTGCCGAACTTCCTGGTGTTGTTATCTGACTTGTGTCACCAGATGAGGAAGTGGAAGGTTGGTTGTGCATAGCAAAACTAGCACTTAATTGGGCAGAGATATGTAGTAATTGGTTATTTCATTCTCTGCGCATGTTGTTAGGCGATTCAACTGCACTGGTGTTTTGGCCTATATTGACATTCATGATTTCCAATGCAGAGGCAATGCGGTTCAGGCCAAGTCTTCCGACAACTGTTTGGCGTCTCATTTGAGTGAGCATCCGGCGCATGGTGCAGGCCACAATAGTTTGTAGCAGACTACTTGTACTTATTGGTGCTGCTGCTTCTTCTGGTGTTTGAGTCTGTTGTGGATTTTCAATGTTTGCTGTAGGAATTTCATGCATCTGTAGAGTTACATAAGTAACACTTTCCTCTGCTGTAGGTGCTTCTGGAGTGTCGAGTGGAGCAGAGTGCTGCGTTTGAGATGGACCTACAATCACAAATATAATGTTAAGTATTTGTAATTTTTTTAATAAAACATATGTAACAGTATAATAAATTTCAACATTTTAAAAATGCAGGTTAATTACTTAAAATAAAAAGAATTTTTACAACGAAAAATGACATGTATGTTTAACAATTGTGTACCGCATTTTTAAAATATCAGAGAAGATTGATTTCATCCTCTCCTCATAGGTGGAATATTTGAATTGCTTTGGTGGTCCACCACCAGTTTTCTTTGCTGGCTCTCTCTCCATAATGATTTTATCACGCAGTTTTCTCTTGATGTCAGAGAACCTTTTCCTGCATGTGTGTTCAGTACGCCTATGTACACTGACTGCATTGACTGCAGAAACTATGGATTTCCACAGCTGACTTTTGCGGGCATATGTGGTGGCAGCATTTTCACCAAGGATTTCATCAAAGACATCCATTATGCCCTCTACCAGAGCACAATTTTCTTCATATGAAAACCTTATGTTTCTGCCTGTTTTGGTTTTCTTAGCAGGTGGAGCAGCATTCGGTTCACTGTCTTCAGAATCAGACTCTGCAGGAAGCTGTCTGGGAGCCATCTTCTGAGACATGCTTTAAAAATGAAAAATAATAAAAATTAACATCTGTCATAAAATTTGTCAATAAACTTTGTTTAAAAATATGTTTGTACATTACTACATTTCTGAAGTTAGATTATTTGAGACATTTGACAAAAATAAATGATTATTGAAAACAGAAAAACACAACACAAAAAATGCCATGTGCCTAACAGGTTAGAAACTTATAACTTATAACTGGCCAAAGCATACACACAGGAGTATAAACGTTTTTATATGTAATGAACATTCTACTTACATGCTAATCTCCAAAGAAAGTTAGAAAACTTGAATTGATTTGCAATCATTTTTGATGCTGGAGAAGATTCAGACATCCACAAGCCACAGTGTAAAACACAAAATGGTGGCTTCTTCTTGATCAAAAGGCCCTTTTATAGATGTACTGTGGCATCATCTGACGCGTTGAAGTCACGCGAGATTGATGAAAAACGGGTGCTTTGGAACTTAGAAAAAAACACATAGAAATTAACATTGAAGAGATATAAGTTGTGCGAGTTTGGGCGTTAAAATGACGACCGTGCGCTTTTGCAATCATCGATCATCATCACTGCAAATACGAAATTGATTTTCAAAATCGACGCTTAGTAAATACGGCGAATGAAGAAATTAAAACACTCAAAATTCGCAGCGATGATGATCGATTTAAATCGCGCCTCAAACACGACTTTAGTAAATGAGGCCCTAGTAGATGTTTGTGGGGGCCTTTTGTGTGTGGGGGCCCTGGGTGACCGCCCCGATCGCCCTGTGGTCAATCCAGGCAATCCAGGCCTGCTTCTATCAAAGGGGCTATGATATGCTCACGAGTGGACGTGACTTGGTATTACAATGTACAGTATAGGTGTGCTGACATCGTGCACTGATCCAAACTTCCGAACCACCGCCATTTTACATTCCCACAAGCCGGTAAAATTAAGGCAGGGTTTGGATATCGGAAGCCTGTTGGCGTGATGGGAATACTAAGGAAGCAATCACACAAATGATTCCCACACACCTGATAATCACAAAACAATTATAAATGGTTCCAGTTTTATTGGTCTATCCAATCGTTACTTACTTTATTTGTTTATTTTTGTAGTTAGTTATTTGGCTTTAAGGTCACAAATCAGTGAAATTATTTGTCTTGGTATGGATTTACCTCAAAGGGTCCTTTTATGGATGTACAATTTCACCTGTAACATATTGTGTTGGTGAACATTACCTTTCTTATAAATGAAACCAACCTTGATTAAAAAAAAAAAAAAAGCTTTACCTCACAGAAACATTAATTTCAATATTTCAATAAGAGTGTGTAAACCTTTAATACTGTATATGATTTTATATATATATAGTTGTGTATAATCTTCATTACTGGGGTGTCGAGAGGAATGTATAGCACCAAACAGCATCAAACTGAATTTTTATTGAAATGCAGCAGTGAACAACAGTGTCACATATTTGTAAGAGGACATTTCAGCCAATAATAAATCAAATAAACAGGATTTTGGTTTGTAGTGACCTTAGTGGAAATATGGAGTGGCCATATAGGAATGTAGATGCAAATTTAAGTAAATAGAATTTTCTAGTCTTCCATTTTACACTGTAGCAGTAATGTTAAGGCTTTCCACCATGTACAGTTCTATAATGTAACTTCAGTATAAATTGTTATTGGAAGAACCAGTAAAAAAGGAAAAGAAGGATTTGGCACCTTTGCAGTGTCCAGTTATCGCTGAATTACATATCAGCTGCTTCAATGGGAGCCTGGCTTCAAACAGCTTTGATATCAGTAAAACCACCTTCTGAGGCTGTATCTTTCATCTCCAAGACTTTCAAGAAGTAGTAACAATCTGCACAGGTTTCCAGCAAGCACGGCCTGGTAAGCTTTGATGTTCTTCAATGTCTGTTATTATCCTGTCTCATAAAATTGCTAAATTATTGGAAATCAGTGTCACAAAAGTAACATTTCAATCATAGAGGCAACCAATCATAAAGAAGGGGTCACTAGGCAAAATTACAATGCAGCATTATTACTTTCTAAGTGTAGAATTGACTAAATCCACAATAACACATGCTATCTGCTCCCGCTGTCATATAACATCCTTCCCACAGATCAATTGGTGCGTAACCCTGTGCAAGCTGCAAAAATGTAGGAGTAGAAGTCACAATGGCTTTTGCCATTCATCTATATATATTCTGTTTATTAATATTATTTAATGTCCCCAAAAGGCTTTCAGCATGCCTCAAGATCCAGGCTTGCATGTTGGAAGGCTTTCCGATGATGGGACAGGATGGGTGACTTGTGTACAGTGTGTATGCATTATGGGGGAGGGGAGGCATAGTAAATGTACAGTAAGGGCATGGTAAAGCCCTTACATACAATCCTCATTTATGTATTGGCTGCATCTTTTTTAAGAGGGCGATACGCAAATGTTATGGTAAGGTCCTGGCGTCCTGTGTGTAAGTGGGAAGTGGTTTCTACTTGCATGCACAGGACTTAGGATTGCATGGTCATCTGCCATCAGAACTCCACCGCCGCTGTTGCTGGATCTGGATTGGTTGTTGTTGTTGTTATGAATTTACATTTTTTTGAATATTATTTATTAAAATACTTTCTGTATTGTATATAGGACAATGAACCTGATTCACACTTAAGAATGAGTTAGGTGCATGCCGATCTGCACCTAACTCACTCTTCCAGTCCCCGACCCGCCCCCCATTTTTAGGTACCTTATGGCACTTAAGAGTGCCATAGGACTACCTTATCTGTCCGTGCAATGTCTGCCTCTTTTTAAGAGACACGCTGTGTGCAGTCTGTAAAGATCGCACCTATGCTATCTACGTGCCTATCGGCTACGTAGATAGCGTAAATTACCTACTACGCATGCACAGTAGGTAATTTCGGACTCTTGCGTACTTAAGAAGCCACAGCTTCTTAAGTGTAAATCAGGTCCAATATGGTGTTCTCTGGATGTATCCTTTATGCTTAATAAAGAATACACCCACATTTAGCCAATCGTGTAGCTGTGGCGTGGTAGTATGAACAATATAGGTCTATTGTTCAAAAATTCCAACGTACTTTGTTCCATTCATTCTTATCTTGTTTACAGCACATTTGTAAGATTACATTAATATTTTATATATAAAATATAGTTCCAGCAGGCTGCCGCTGGCCGCGACCTGCTAGGTGTGTGAAGCCCAGCATGTACCCACCCTCAGGGGCTCCAGTGAAAACCAGACTCCTAGTTAGATAACGCACCCTGGTAGGTCACAATCGTAACAAATAGCTACATAACCCTCCTTTCTCCTTGTTAAGTGTGAATTCGGTCCTCATTGCGTATTTTAGGAACAGATAAACTGCGCATGCCCAAAATACAAAGTTAAGCATGGGATCCAGCTGTTACACACGGAAATCCATTATGCACGGACTTCATCTCTGATCTAAGTGAGATAAGTAAGAAGGGGAGTGCCAGTCCTCCGTAAGAAGGAAGTTAGGAAGAGAGGGTGGGGAGAGGCATTTAAATGGGGGCATTAAGTATCGCGGTTTGCTAAGTATGCACGTATTTATGCAACTTAAGCCCAAACATATGCATGGAAAGTTAAGGTAGCCGTATGGAGGCAGAAGTCAGTAAAACATGTGTTGGAACGAGGGGAGTGTCATGGCTGTGCACTAGCCACTTAGTTGCGTATTTTTACGAATTCGATCATACTTATTCACTTCTTATCTGCGAATCAATTAACAGTTTTTGTCCAAAAATCTTTTACCTTCAGCATATGCAAAAAATATTATTGTTTTGTTTTTCTATAAATCCAACAAATAAAAATATTACTTTGCAGGAAGAGAATATGCCAATTTTCTCACATTTAAGACCTAAACATTTTAAACATTCTCACATACTTCTCTCCCTCTCTCCCCCCCCTCTCCCTCTCTCTTGCCCCCTCTCTCTCTCCCCTCCTCTGTCCCCCTCTCTCTCTCTCTTGCCCCCTCTC
>WWET01008397.1:0-15459 GCA_011038615.1 Limnodynastes dumerilii | reverse complement strand
CTCTTACCCCCTCCCTCTCTCCCCTCCTCTATCTCTCTTTAATATCTTTATAATGTACAATAGTATGGAAATTATCATGAACTCTGTTCTATATGAATATATATGGACTAAAGATTCAATAAAAAAAAGTGTTCCTAGATCACTCATTAATTATTTTTGCTTTGTTTGGGATAGGAATTGCAATATTATTTGGAGGTCACGCTGCTGATTGGCTGCCACTTTATTGTTCCTATATGCATCATAGATAAACCTTTCTATTCTAAAGTTACAAAATTATTCTAACTTCAACAAGTTGTATTTTAATGCTGGATCTACATAACTAATGAGTGATTAATAGAACTAGATTCATTTTTGCAGGATTTTCTATAACATTGATTGATCACGTCTAAAAGCAATGATTTAGCTAAACTGTGTAAATACTTAAATAATATAAGATTGATTAGACAATTTGGCAACATACAAGTACAGAAGATAGCAATCCATACTGTGCATGTGACTAATGAATAAAAAAATGCATTTGACCTTGATCTTAAGTGAATCACTTATCAAATGTTATTGATCTATTCTCTAGGAATAAGCATAAGGGAACCAAACAATGCAATTAACACATTGATCACTTACAAATGAGAATGGAAGTTAAACGATGAAATAAACTGCAGTAAATAACATCATATTAATGTGTTTGCAGTCATCTACAGTCAGGGGTGACTTAGACACAGCTGCATAGAGGGTTTCCTTGCTAGTCTCATAATGGGCTGGATCCAGACTTAAGTAAGTACTTGAAATTAGTTACTCCTGGGCTAAACCATGTTGATTGTAGGGGGAGTCATATTTCATCTGTTGCAAACAGTATTAGAGTTGAGAGGTGATGTTTCCTAGCCAAAGTCTAAATAACAGTGTGATAGTAAAGCTGGTCAGTATCTGTGTGCAGTAAGCAATTCAAAGATATATCTCTGCATGCAAAGAATACAATTAACTTGACTCCCCCTGCAATCAACATGGTTTAACCCAGGAGTAACTCATTTCAAGCACTTACTTAATTCTGGATCCAGCCCAATATGTGTTGCAGAAGTGGTCCATGTTTTTATAGCTTTGTACCCTTTGTCTAAGAGCAAAGCAGAAACCTGGCAAGGAAAAAGTGCAAGCTAGTCATACAGTATCACTGGTCCACCTCCTGAAGTAATGTATTCCTTACTTCTGGGCCCTACAGCAGCTGCACCCCTGCACCTTATGGAAGTTACCTGACCACAGTAAATAGTATATGCCCCCCTCTGAATCAGACCCATGGATCTTATTTAGTATTATCTGTAAAAGTAAATGTTGTATTATTATTATTATTATATTACAATATATTATTATTGTTTTATCATTCGGTGGCATTTTTTAAAGTAGAGACAGCCAAAAGCTCATTTTCGGCTTACACTATTTCGAAATTACTGCCATTTTCTAATGTTCCGATCGGCATACTTACCCCTACTGAAACTCCATCACAGACCAGTCACACTCGCTGGAGAAGCAACTTACACTCTTTGGGGTGTTTAAGGGTTAAGCTGTGGAAAAAGAAGGGATAGGGTAATGAAAGAAGAGGGTTAGAGTAATAAAAGAAGAGGGTTAGGGTAATGAAAGGGGAGGGTTAGGGTAATGAAAGAAGAGGGTTAGGGTAACGAAAGGGGAGGGTTAAGGTAATGTAAGGAGAGTCTTAGGGTAGTCTGCGGGTAAGGGAGTTTTAGGGTCAGGCTACAGGGAAGGGAGGGTTAGTGTTATGGTAATCGAAGGGGAGGGTTAGGGTAAGGGTTGTGGATAAATTTATAGTCACCATTCGCAGAAGCGTCTTCTGTTTTCCATGGATCGAATGCTTCGCAACTAGCTGAGAGAAAATGGAACCTTTCAAAAAAAAATTGGTTTCAGCGACAATCCACCCATTATAATTATTAGAATAAATATGTATATATATATATATATATTATATTGAACATATTGTATATACCGTGTCATACATCTTGATGGTTGTGTCCGGGTGAGGCAGAAGCATTTATAAAAGCACCAGTAAATGATTTTTATTTCTTATTCAATGTAGCCAAGTATCATATATCAACATAATGATACCGTGTTCAATAATTTTACACGATGCTTCGGCATCTCTGAATACAAATATTGACAGAAAAAAATAAGCATCATTAACATGCAGAGAGTTTCACAGTCATTCTCCCTGGTTTTATAAAAGGATTCAATATCTTGCAGCGTCTTCTAACTGGATCCTGTATAAAGTGTAGCTCTGCCTACTGAATAGTTACATTGGGGCTGATCCTGACTAACGCCTGTCGCCATAGTTATGGCGGGCGTTTGCGTAAGATCGGCCACCCCCCACCCAATCCCCCTCTAGAAATAAATTCTACCTGTTCAATCACTTTTATAGTAATGAAATGTATATCTCCTTTGTACTCTTAGGGCCTGATCCAGATCCAGCGTAATATCGATGTACTCCCCCTGACACTCCCCCTGTCCCGGCGTAATTACATACTGTTACGCCGGCTGAAGGCTCCCTAACTTCAGTCGGCGTAACAGAGTGTAATTACGCCGGGAACCAGATCGTAACTACCTAACCTTGCCCACCCTGCCTCATTACCCTGCCTCCCCCGCCTACCTTCCCTAACTGCAGCGTAATTACATGGTTACGGACGTCCTATCCTTCCTAAAGAAAATCACCAACCACGCCGGGCAACATCTGCCTGGCACATGCGCAGATCGGCTAAACAGCCGATATTACGCAAATGCTCGCCGTAACTATGGCAGCAGGATCAGCCCCATTGATACAATCTTATATATTACTCTCTATGGGCCAGATCCAGACCTACATACGCGAGCGATTTTATGCTAGCTGCTGACATAAAATCGCACATTAGTATTTACTGTGCATGCGCGTGGCAGTCACGTTTTAGCAGCGTAACAACGCACGAAGGGGCGTCCAGCCATACGACACCCCTAATTACGCTTCCGAGGCGGAGTTAGGCATTTAAATCGTACAGTATGAGCGTGCTTAGGCTCGTAAGTACGCGAGGCCTATACGTACGTCAGTACTTACGCTGTGTAAAGTTAAGGGTTTGGCCAGTGTAAAACGGTCAAAGTACGTACATGCGAGGGGGGGTGCTTAGAAAGTGTGCTAGTGTAAATACGCTACGTGATGAAACGGATCAAGCGCGTCGGTCTGGATCTACCCCAATGTTCCTCATTGTTAAGACCCTCATTCAAATGGAGCATTTACATTTATGAGCAGATAGGGTAAATATGGGTATTTATGGTATTATTAAAGCTGATCTAACAAAAAATATAGATCCAGCGCTCTATAACAAACATTATATAACACATTGGACTCCATTTACCATGATTAGTGCATCAAAGCTCACAGCAAGGCCTTGTAACACCGTGGCCCATATTTACTAATACTTACCCCTCCGGTGAGGTCACGCGATGATCTGCAGGACTTTTGCAGATCATCTCAGGATCGCTAGGAGCCAAAGTGTCCATGCATGCACTTTAAAAATTTTACATCCCAAAAGGGAAACAACACTGCACATGCGTGGGACTCCAAGGCAGACGCCACACCAGAACGGGTAAGTTTAACTGTTTATTTTGTAATTATTTTTTTTTTTATTTAAAAGTGTTTTTTGTATTTATTTATTAATAAAATATTTAAAAAATTTACTTTTTTTTTTTTATTTTTTTTAGCATTGGCATTCGCATTTTGTATTCCAGCGGTCTCTCGATATATACCTCCCTTTTCCTCCCCCTAATAACAACTATATACAGAGTATACAGCACTTATAGCAGGGTTGCCGACTCTCCCATAGTGTCCGAGAGACTCCCGAAATTCGGGCAGTTCTCCCGGTATCCCGGGAGAGCTGGCAAATCTCCCGCTAGCGACTTGAGGCCCGTGATTTCATGGAAACCACGGCCTCAAGTGCTGTCCGCCTGCCTAGCAACACTAGTATACTTGCTAGGGACAGGAAGGGATTTGATGACGCAATTTGCGCCATCAAGCCCCATCCAGATGTCTATTACAGATAAAACCGGGTAAGTATTAGGCAGGGGGCAAGGCTTAATGACAGAATTTGCATAAATCACGTCATTAAGCTCCACCCCCTGCATGCATCGCTAGCTTCCCTCTAGGGGAAGCTGGCAAAAGTCGGCAACCCTGACCTATAGAGACAGCTGAAAAGGATCTGTCGGCTGTCTGTATTTCAGAAATCTGTGTTTCATACCTGCGAACGGAACCCTCCATTCATAAACACACTTGCACATATTTCTAACACAAAATGCATAAGATGAGTTGTTTTATAAATAATACGTTTGCATTAAGATACCACATAAACTGTGCTTGAAATTATTTGATATCGTTTATTCTGATCATGTAATGTAAATGTCTTAAGAACACAATTTATCACACAAATAAATAAATTCATTTCATTACAAAAATACACCTCTGTAATTATAACACCCAACATTTCCTTTTCTTATTTCTTTAAGACATTATATCAGTACATGAGCATACAGCAGTGTAATACTGTAGGTAAAAACACTATAAAACAGTTTATGGATGAATAGAATTAGAATATTGAGAATGTCTTCACAGTTCTGCTCATCGTCTATTTCTGGTCCCTTCATTCTGTTTAGTGCTTCAATGTAGAACACTCTAGGGCTCCCACTGGTTCCTGCAGTCAGCTTGACATTGGCCAGATGTAAGCAGCAGGCATCTGATGAAGTGGTTGGTGTGCACCTGTCTATAACGCTTCTACTGAACTAATAAGGTCTCTATGCAGATGATACACAAATTTCCCTGTCCGCTCCTGATCTCTCATCAGCTATCTTGGCCCATGTAACCGAGGGCCTGATCCAGAGGCGCACACAAATCATAACGCAGCCTACTGCACATGCTAAACATGAAGCCTTGGTGCCAGGGCCGGCGCAATGTGGTTGCAGGGAGGTGCAGAGTTGAAGAGGTGCTTTCCCTGTTCACTGCTCCTGTTTGCACTCTGCCAGTGCACTTTGCACTAGCTGCTCTGGCATTCCACCACTTTACTAGGTTCCACTAGGTTACTTTTGATGTACTTACTCATATTCTTATGAGAGGTAGTTTCTTTGTTTTCTTTGCTTTGTTTACAAGACCCAAACATGTACATAGAGGTGCACTTGCTACTTGTGTTACATTACTCCAATGTTACCATTCCGCAGGGTAGTGTAGAGATTGTGGCCTCCACAATCTCTGCTTATTGTGTGTGATAAAGGTACCAGTAATCACATAATGTTATAAAGTGCTCCATTGCTGTAAAACAGTCCACAGTCCAGCCTCCCTGATTATTCATAGTTGTCGACTCCCGGAATGTCCGCGAGACTCCCGAAATTCGGGCAGTTCTCTCTGTGTCCCGGGAGAGCCGGCAAATCTCCTGTAAGGGACTTGAGCCTCTTGGTTTCATGCTGTTAATCCCCGCCCCCTGCCAGCATCTATGGCTTCCCTCTGGGATCTCCCGGAGGTAAGCTTTTAAAAGTCGGCAACCCTGTGATTATTATCTGCCCCCTTTGTATTACTAGAACATATGCATGCACTCTGATTGATCTGCTGAGAGGAATTCAGTACTGATTTCTCTTAAGTACTCCCTCCTTCAATAAAAAGCATTGTTCACACTTATTAATTCTTGCATTGGCCATCATCATTAGCTTTACACTTTGTAGCTTAAACATCTTCTATAACACTAAGGGCCAGATTTACTAAGATCCGGATTTGGAAAAGTGGATGTTGCCCATAGCAACCAATCAGATTCTAGCAGACATTCTCTAGTTTGTAAATGGAAAGTGAGAGCTACGATCTATGACTATGACTATGGCCAACATCTACACTTTTCCATACCCGCAGCTTAGTAAATCTGTCCCTAAATAGCATTACTGACAGGGGCTGATCCAGGGTTAGATGTACACATGCACAGAAGTAATGCACACAACTGTGGCCAATCTGAGCCCAAGCAGAGCTCATGCAGCCCCTGCTTGTGTTCTGAAATGCCTATGAAGGAAGGGGAGGAGGTATGTAGTCAGGTGTGCTCATAATATTCCACCTGATCCAGACCCAACACAGCGCAAATAAACACAGTTTACATCAAACCAATTGCATCAGCCACTGGCTAAGTTCAGGGTCAATTTATTTGGTTCTTTGTAAATAATTAATGTATTACAACCTGTTCTTGCAATAATTCATTCATAATATATTCATAATTCATTTATAATTCATTTTACTCCTTTACTTTTCCATAGCTTTTTTTCTGTGTTAGGAATTCATTTACATTCTGCACAAACCTATTGATCCTAAATTACAATATGTTATCATGAATCACAACGGTTCAACATTTAGATTTTTAGTGATAATTAAACTGAATTTGCATTTAATGAATCAGTAAAACTTTATATGTGACCATTACACTTCTATGAGTTTTAACCTAATTGTTACTCTTCAACGCATTCAAGTTTTTAATGATTTAAGTTTTTAAGATTTAGTAACAAGACAGATATTACAAGACCTTTAAAAAGACAACCTTTATACAATATCATTAATAATACAATATCATTAATAATACAAGACCTTTAACAATGGTCACATAATCTAATGTAAAATGTCAGTTTTTTCTGGTACAAATGTAACTAAAAGGAATGAATATCATTGACTTTGTTCACCCTACAAGACACCTTTGTAACCTCAAACGCAGGCCTGCCAAGAAGAATTAGGGTTGCACATTTTGTGCCCCTTCAATGTTGCTTAGGCAGGCAAGGGCCCCCAATGCTGGAGGAATACACATATAAACCTACACCATAGTTGCCAACTCTCCCTGAATATCAGGGAGACTCCCTGAAATGTGGGTAATCTCCCTGACTCCCTGAAGCGTTTGATAATCTCCCTGATGTTGTGTCCTATTTCCCTGCATTGAGGCCTATGGAGGCAGCCATTTTTATGGAAGCCAAGATGTAATCAAAGACCGGCAATTATCTTTTAATAAATACGTATAAATTCACTGATAATTTATAACTGAATAAATACTTTTGCTGCCATTTTTATTGAGAAATACTTTTCCTGTCAGTTCTAGACACCCCGGGTGTAGCTATTCACAGGACACACCCCTTTAGTGCAAGACACACCCCTTTGGTAGTACAGGACACACCCCTTTGGTGCAGCGCCTTGATAGGGTTATCACAATCTCCCTGATATTCATTTGCAAAAGTTGGCAACCATGATTTACACTCAAATCACACAACAGGTAAAATAATCTGATCATTTTTGCCAGATTACTTCACTTATAGTGTAATATATTGAGTCAGACTGTAATCACCAGACTGTACTTAAAGGGCTAGATTTACTCGATTTTGCCTATAGCAACCAAACATATTCTAGCTCTCACTTTCCCATGGCATAATAGAATATTTCAGCTAGAATCTGATTGGTTGCTATAGGCAATGGGCCAAATCAGACTTAAGTTCATTTTATGTATGCAGGCGTGCCCGAGATACACACTACTAAGTATAATGTACTTCCCGGGCACTCCCCTCACACGCACGTAACGTAGCTGTTTTCAAAACACTGCCTTAACTTTTCCCTGCGTATCTCTGGTCGTACATATCGCCTTGTCTTACATAAGTGCCAAACCCAGTCCATACTGTACAATTTAAATGTCTCCCTCCTCCCACAATTCATATATTTTCGGCTTGCGTAGGGATGTCACGCACTTTCATACAGAGTTTCGTACAAGTTACGTACAGATCAGAGTTATAATGCGTAACATATGCTGCACACATGCTTTCCCACAGCCAGATTTACGCATGCAGTATGCGTAAATTAGCTGTTATTATTAAGTCTGGGTCTAGGCCAATGTTTCTAGCTCCTTCAGTTCAATGGCTATGTAAATGCACAAGTGGGAGGGTGGAGCTACATCTACAGCCATGTGCTCTGAAGTCTGTAAAGGGGGTATATTGGGAAAGCCATGTGGTGTGCTGATTATCAACAGGACCTAGCTTCCTGATCAGTGCTGAGGAGAGCATGCTCCATCCTCTCCTGGTGTCAGCGGCTGTGCCTCTTGTGAGCCTAAGCAGAGAGATTACTGCCTCATATACCACAGGTGCCAACAACCTGAGACCAGGTTAAACTGTGGCCACACTACTGGTGTGACCCATCCTCAGACACCCTTTCACCTATGACACATCACGTTCAGGCAATCAGAGCAGAACCTGGGCCTGCGCAACCGGGTCCCATTTGCAGCCACGGTAGACAGGACATACATACACAAGGACAGCATTTACCACAGGAGATTCCCTCCCCATAATCAGCATGCTCCTAAAACTAGAGTCTGGCGCCCCCTAAAAACAAAGGCTTTGGGCCTTCTAGTGATTAACCAAGGGCCTACTGCCCTCGTTCAACTGATCAAAAGCTTATTGCTCTTCACAACTAGCAAGCACCCCCCTATAAACAGGGCCCATAACCCACTATACTAGTGGGCACTCGGAAGTGTTGGTGATTTCTGAACTGACTGGCGTTGAGGTTGGGACCTCTGCCTGCACTGAGAGTCTGGAGGAGTAACAAGGACCTTCTACAGACTTCCCTCCCTGGGGAGAGGCTCGCTGGCGCTGTAGTATTTGGGAAGCCTGCCTAGAGCAGGGAGCCTGGCTTGCAGCGCCCCACCACACCGGTGGAGAGCATTGGCCGAGCAGCCAGGACCCTCAAGGCGTTTATCCGGGTACCAGGCTGCATCTTCATTGTGACTACCTGGATATTTGGACCTTGAGAGGAGACTCTGACCAGGCATTGCAGTGCTGTCAGAGGGAATTATTTGTGGCCTTGAGATCAGCAGCTGGAACTCAGAGTCAGGTGATAAAGCTACTTAGACTAGTGGGGGAAGGGGCAGGTAATGTGGTGACTCTGCCTGGTATTGATTTCTGTGTATGGATAGGATATAGTGATATTACTGTGTATGGATAGGATATAGTGTTATTACTGTGTATGAATAGGAGATAGTGTCGTGTTCATGTTTTACAATAAATTACTGTTGTATTTTTATAACTGCATTTGCCTGAGTGATTAGTAGAACCCTAGGAGATACCGAGTAAGTGTTTCTGGCATAGTAATTGGGCCGGGTGAAAGTGGTATATTTAGAAGTGGCGGTATGGACATTTAGAAGTGGCAGTATGGACATTTAGAAGTGGCGGTATGGACATTTAGAAGTGGTGGTATGGACATTTAGCAGTGGAGGTAACGACATTTAGCAGTGGAGGTAACGACATTTAGAAGTGGTACTATGGCCATTTAGAAGTGGAGGTAGGGACATTTAGAAGTGGTAGTATGGATATTTAGAAGTGGCAGTATGGACATTTAGAAGTGGCAGTATGGACATTTAGAAGTGGCGGTATGGACATTTAGAAGTGGCGGTATGGACATTTAGAAGTGGAGGTAACGACATTTAGAAGTGGTATTATGGCCATTTAGAAGTGGAGGTAGGGACATTTAGAAGTGGTAGTATAGACATTTAGAAGTGGTACTATGGCCATTTAGAAGTGGATGTAGGGGCATTTAGAAGTGGTAGTATGGACATTTAGAAGTGGCAGTATGGACATTTAGAAGTGGTGGTATGGACATTTAAAAGTGGCGGTATGGACATTTAGAAGTGGTGGTATGGACATTTACAAGTGGTGGTATGGTCATTTAGAAGTGGAAGTACGGACATTTAGAAGTGGCGGTATGGACAATTTGAAATAATGGTGAATGGAAATTGATTGCTGAATATAAACTGAATGTAAACTGTGATGAAAAGCTTTTTAAATATAGTCAATTATTATAGCAATAGTAAACAAGGCAGGGCAGTACGGTGAGTGGCACTTGTGTTAAAGCCTGTGGAGTAATGGAACAGGTGAATGCACAGTTTTTAGTCAGACAGCTCATGCTACCCAGAAACACGTAAAAGAGACCTTTAGCTAAGTTAATTGATTCTTCCTGCGTCCAGGGAGGGTCAGAACATTTTTTGTTGTGGGGGGGGAAAGAATTTAGATTCGATCTGGCACCCTCCTCTCCCTTTGGACACCCCCTCCCCATTTGCAAACTTACCTTGACCCTGCTGATTCTCATGTTTTTCTTCTCTCTTTTCACTGAATGGCGCTGCCTTTACCTTTGGGGCACACCAGTGTCACTCAGAAAGGCACTGTGCAATCCTCTGCCGGCACCCACCGCTATGAGGCATTTATTCATATTGTGCCCACCCCCATTCCAACACATATGCCTGCCACAGCAGTGCAGTAAAAATATTTTCTACAAATAAAGGAACTTGGCAGTGCAATAGAGATTACTAGCAACAATAACCCATTCACAGAAATCACTAATGTTATTTCACCAGTTCAAAATAAAGCTAGGTAAATTATGTAGTTACAGTTAAGAAATTTTGCTGATCCTATAAAGTAAGACAAGATAAATATAAGCTTCCAGTTAATCACTGGAGACCCCAAAATAGTGTAAGGATGTTCCTGAGATAATTCTAAAATGCCAGAAAGAATTATAGCTTTGGGATGCTTTCCAAACCATTGACTAAAAAACATCAATAATATTCTTGCTTCTTGTAATGCTAACGCTGCAGTATAATATTGTAAAGATTTATTGTTATTGCAATGTGGATATTGGTTACTGTTGGCATTTAGTTGAATATAAGTAAGATTACTCATAAAGGGCCTGATCCAGACCTACGACCGCAATCGCCCGCGAGCGTAGCGAACGTTCGCCCGGGCATAAAAACTTTCACACCCATAGCACTCCCATTGATTGTACCTGCTTACGCCGGCTGAACCCTACCCTAAGATTTTCCAGCGTACGTGCGAATTTTCGTAGCGATACGCTGGTCGTACTGGGCTTAGCACGCCCATACTGTACAATTTAATATCCACGCAAGCACGCCCTTACTGTACAATTTAAATGGCTATCCCCGCCTCTGTGTAGTAACTCAAGCGTCCAGCCTATCATCGTAAAAAACGCACGCCCCTTGAGCGAAAAATACGCTGAAAATTCGCTCGCTGTACGCTCATGTCCTTCGGTCGTCCGGAAGTTGTCATACAGCACATGCGTAGTGCGTTTTTTTTCACGAATTTGCGCTTACGATCGGCGTACAATCGCTTGCGGTCGTAGGTCTGGATCAGGCCCAAAGTTTCTCAGCTGGTTGTAATACCTGTAGTGGTAAGAAATAAAAGTGTTCACAGTTTAACAGGTAAAAATACAGCCCAAGTGAGATTGTTTTTTGTAGACTGTAGGAAGGAATTGAAAGGCTATAGAATGTATTACATAAGAAATGGGAGTTGTTTATGTTGCAGTGGACGGGATCCAGGCAGACTTGAGCTCCAAGAGCAACATCAGCAGCCACTCCCCTTAATCACAAAGACTTAAGTTTTTCACCCCTACCTTAAAACTCGCTGGAAGCCGCTTCCCCTGCACTGTAAGGAAGCTGTCAGAGGCTGAAGGCCTCATTTACTAAGGTCGATGTTGGCAAAATTGCCCACCAACCAATTCACCACCAACTCAACCAACATCGCTCTACCCTCCCAGTCCCGACTTTTCTAATGTTACCTATACAACAAGGTTAAATCGCCTCTAGTGTGATCCGTGAGGGCTTAAAAAAAATTTGCCTCCTGTGTGAGGCACTTTCCTAGAAAGCGACTCACACTTTAATAGAAAAACACGTCAACATAGTTGACATGTGTTTTTTACAAAGTAAAAAACACTACAAGCATTTTTCTATCACTTATCCTGCCGATGCATATACTACTATAAAGAAAAGCATGGCCATGTATTTGTGGCTATGCTAATCCTTATAGTAGTGTAAGCAGCAGCCTGATAAGTGATAGAAGTCTTTAAGCAAATGTGTTATGTGTCCCTAAAATTTTTAAAAAAATTACACAAATACGCACTGCAATATTACATGACATAACACTACCTGTTAAACCCTAAATAAAATGTGTAAAAAATGTTCCTTAGTGTGTCGCTAGAATATAATGGTTGGCACCGTCATACAATGTACCCTAAAGTGTGTTTTCCATGTCAAATATGTAATAAAAAAAAAATGGCCCTTTCCACGATGCACCCCTTCTTCCTCCTCTGTGTCCCCGCTTCTAATGACTGGCCTGTCGCTAGAGGGCCCCCTTTTATAAAAAAAATTATCTACATTAGGGGGCTCTAGTGAGCGCTCTAGTGTTGAGGACGTCATTTTTTTAAAGGAGGAGTCAATACATTGAGGAGGCCACCAGACAGCTGACTGATCAACAATGCTATGAAAAATTTACTTTTGATCCTACTGTGACGTTCAAAAAGGAGGTCGACTTCATCTTGGACAAAGCTGGCTTTAATGTAGAAACCTCAAGGTTCTTTAAACAAGATCATCCAACTATTCCTATTTTGTATCTGTTCCCAAAGATATATAAATCTTTGGAGAACCCCCCGGGGAGACCCATCATCTCCTCGAGGGGTTATTTATGCCAACCAATATCGCAGTATGTTGACTTTCATCTTCAACCTGTTGTTCAATCTACAGGAAGCAGCATCATAGACACAACTCACTGCTTAAATCGCCTAGGGGATATGAGTCATTTGGCTGGCCAAGTTTTTCTAGTTACCTTAGATATTTCAAGCCTTTATACTAGCATTATCTACTCTGAGGGCCTAGCAGCGATAGAAAGAGCTATTTTGTCAGAAATATATTCAGGTCCACCTAGTCCCTTTCTTTTGTCACTGATTGAGTTCATATTAACTAAAAATTATTATATGTTCAAAAATTGTTTTTTCTTGCAACAACAAGGGACCGCGATGGGGTCAAACATGGCCCCATGGTATGCGAACCTGTTTATGGATGCATATGAGAGAACATATTTGCTCAATGACCCTATGTTTTCTAAATTTATACTATTTTATTTAAGGTTTATTGACGACATTTTTTCGTTATGGGGCAGTTCAACTTCTGACTTGGTAACATTTATTTCTAAATTGAATAACGTTAAATCCACTATTAGATTCACAGTAAATTTTGTTCATATTGATTTTTTGGATGTGAGTATTGTTCAGACATCGAATGGATTCGAAACATCTCTGTTCAGAAAACCGACAGATAGGAACACCCTTTTGGAAGCAAGTAGCTTCCACCCAAGACCATTGAAAACTGGTTTGCCATACTCGCAAATGATCAGACTTGTGAGAATAATCTCTAATCGTGGGGTACTTATTAGAGCCTTAAGGAAGATGGGCGATTAGTTTCTTGACCGCATCTACAGTAGAAAATATGTGAATTTTGCCATTAATAAATGCCTTTCTTTAAATAGAAATTGCACGTTACATAGTTACGTAGTTTAATAGTTGATGATGTTGAAAAAAGACAACAGTCCATCAAGTTCAACCTTCTAATTAATTAGCACCCCTCACTTTGCAAAATGGTTTAGCCGAGCTGTACACATGAACCTTTTATACCCTTACTCCCAAACTCTGAATCAGCCCCTATATCTATGCTCTGCAATAGCATGTATCAGGGTTCTCAACCAGTGGTACTAGTGTGGTGCCCCTGGGAGTTGGAATAGTGGGGTGCATCTTCCTCCACTTGGCTGCTCTAATGCCGTTACGAGAGCATGCAAAATGCATGGGTCTCAAGCTCAGTTGTGAGCACAGGTTAGTGTGTGGGACGTTGCTAGGAACCGATCAGCTGTTGAGATTTGAGATGAAGAGCACGAGGGGAGTGCGGGGGGTTCTCTCTAGAAGCTTCTGGGGGGGGGAGTGTCTGAGGTGATTTTGGCTGTTGGGGTTCAGTTGAAAGCGGTTACTGAAGAGGGTAGGAGTGACGGTGGAGTAAATAAGGATATAGAGTGTGACAGGAATGGCCAGAAAAGGAAGAGTGACATTGAGTTCAAATTGGAAAGAGTAATTTTGTCGGAAAGTGAAAGAAAGACAGTGGAGTAGAAAGAGAGAAGGTTTTAACCAGTACTGGGTGATCAGATTGTGGAAAGTATCGGTGGTGGCGAGGAAAACAGTATCGGTAGTGAGCTGAGGAAACAACAGTGACATTGTGGAAAGTGGAAAGTATCGGTGGCGGTGAGGGGAGATATCGGTATAGACACAAATTAAATATAAATATATCAACCTTCAAACAGCGCTACTAAAAAATTAAAACATAAAAATCTTAATAACAGCAGCTTCTAAAACCAACGAGAAGTCCAAATAATTCTCACAAGAAAGTCAAATTTAAAAGTTCAGGTAAAGAAAGCAGCGTATATAAAAACACCGGATATGCGGCATACAGTGATAAAGGGGTAATGTTGTAAAAATTGTTTTGGAATATACTTTTGAGAAAGGGCAAAGCCCGAAACATGTTAAGTTTCTAGGTACCTGGACAGACTCTACCTCCTGCGGTGCGTGCTTTGGGACCTTATCCATCTGTGGCTGTATCCTGGACGTCCTCTTTTCCCAGCCAGGCTCCAGAAGCATGTCTCCCTCTTGGTAGGAGAAAACTGCTCCAGTATTTATGTTTTTATGTATATTGTTATTTATGTGTAATCCCTTTTATATATGAGTAAAATTGAAATTTTAGCCCCATATCTGGATGTTTGGTTTTAATCATTAATATCTAGGGGGACATATCCTCAATACTTATATTTGGGCACTTACACCTTTTTCTCTCCCACATGTACTCCCTGGATTAATACTATAACTCTGGAGGAATAATGGAAGGACATTGAGAATATTTTTTTGGGAACTCTTTTTTGGACCTAACTGGACCTTGTGACTTTTTCCAATACATTGTTTTTTTTATAATATTACCCCTTCATCACTGTATGCCACATATCTGGTGTTTTATATATACATACGCTGCTTTCTTTACCTGAACTTGTATTACATTGGACTTTCTTGTGAGAATTATTTGGACTTCTCGTTGGTTTTAGAAGCTGCTGTTTTTAAGATTTTTTATTTCTTTATTTGTTTCTTTATTTAATATTTATTTTAGTAGCGCTTTTTGAAGGTTGATATATTTTAATTTGATTTTACACAAAAGCTCTCATGTGCTTTAAATGGAGCTGTAATGTGAGGAACAACTTGGTTCAGACTGATCTGAAGCCTCACTGTCCCAAACACTGGTTGAAGAAGAAAATGGGAGTGTTCAAATGCCAACATTGTGTAAACTGTCACTTTCTCATTCAGGGATATACATTTGTTGATCCTGTCACCCACTGGAGTTTTTCCATCACACACACCCTTAACTGCGAAAGCAAATTTGTAGTTTATGCCATTCAATGCCCCTGCCCTAAACTTTACAATGGCAATACTACTCTCATGCTAAAAGAACGACTTGCGATGCATCACTCAGCCATTAAAAAGGCTGTGGGTGTGACTGATGGAAAAATTCCGCCTGTAGCAAAACACTTTGT
>WWET01008396.1:21815-36323 GCA_011038615.1 Limnodynastes dumerilii | reverse complement strand
TCAAAATATGTTTTATATTTTAGATTCCTCAAAGTAGCCCCCTTTTGCTTTGATGACAGCTTTGCACACTCTTGGCATTCTCTCAATCAGCTTCATGAGGTAGTCTCCTGGAATGGTTTTCCAACAGTCTTAAAGGAGTTCCCAGAGGTGCTGAGCACTTGTTGGCTGCTTTTCCTTCACTCTTTTGGCCCAACTCATCCCAAACCATCTCAATTGGGTTTAGGTCGGGTGATTGTGGAGGACAGGTCATCTGACGCAACACTCCATCACTTTCCTTCTTGGTCAAGTAGCCCTTACATAGCCTGGAGGTGTGTTTGGGATTATTGTCTGGTTGAAAAACAAATTATGATCCCAGTAAGCTTAAACCAGATGGAATGGCATGGCGCTGCAGAATGCTGTGGTAACCATGCTGGTTAAGTGTTCCTTGAATTTTGAATAAATCACCAACTGTGTCACCAGCAAAGCACCCCCACACATCACACCTCCACCTCCATGCTTCACAGTGGGAACCACACATGCAGAAACCATCCGCTCACCTTTTCTGCGTTTCACAAAGACACGGTGGAACCAAAAATCTAAAATTTGGACTCATCAGACCAAAGTATAGATTTCTACTGGTTTAATGTCCATTCCTTGTGTTTCTTGGCCCAAAAAATTCTCTTCTTCTTCTTGTTCATCCACAGTAGTGGCTTCTTCGCACCAATTTCAACCATAAAGGCCTGATTTATGCAGTCTTCTCTTAACAGTTGATGTTGAGATTTGTCTGCTACTTGAACTCTGTGAAGACTTTATGTGGGCTCTAATATGAGGTGCTGTTAATTACCGGTTTCTGAGGCTGGTAACGCTAATGAACTTTACCTCTGCAGCAGAGGTAACTCTTGGTCTTCCTTTCTTGGGGCGGTCCTCATGAGAGCCAGTTTCACCATAGCGTTTGATGGTTTTTGCAACTGCACTTGAGGATGCATTCAAAGTTCTTGAACTTTTCCACATCGACTGACCTTCATGTATTAAAGTAATGATGGTCAGTCATTCTCTTTACTGAGTTGAGTGGTTCGTGCCATAATGTGGATGGTGGTGTCCACTGTGTACTAACCCTACCTCTTCACAACACAACTGATGGTCTCAAACACATAAGAAGGCAAGTAATTTCCACAGATTGACTCTTGACAAGGCACACCTGTTAATTCAAAACCATTCCAGGAAATTACCTCATGAAGGTGATTGAGAGAATGCCAAGAGTGTGCAAAGCAAAGGGGGGCTACTTTGAGGAATCTAAAATATAAAACATATTCTGATTTGTTTAACAATTTTTTGTTGACAACATAATTCCATATGTGTTCTTTCATAGTTTTGATGTCTTCAGTATGAATCTACAATTTAGAAAATAATTTAAATAAACGAAAACCACTGAATGATAAGGTGTGTCCAAACTTTTGACTGGTACTGTATATATATATATATATATATATATATATATCTGCTTGCCATTGTTTCTGGAAAAAAATACTGTAGTAGCTCCAGTGATTCGGTTTGAAAACAGAAGAAAGAACATTATAATATATATTACAGGAGCAGCTATAAAAGGAATCATTTACTGCATACATACATACATACATACACTTTAACCACCCCCTTGTATGTCCCTACTCCAAACACTAGAGACATACAAGGGGTCAGAAGGGAAGACTGTAGACATACAAGGGGGGAAAGGGAATTGCAGGACACATACAAGAGAGAAGAAGGGAAGGGCTAGTAATATACAAGGAGGAAAAAGAGAAAACTGGACACATACAATGTGGAAGAAGCTATCCCTTTTCTCCCTTTGCATGTCTTTAACCATTCCCTTTCCCTTGTATGTCTCCCCTTGTATATCTTCAGTCTTCCTTACTCCAAAGGCTGGAGACATACAAGGGGTCAGAAGGGAAGGCTATAGACATACAAGGAGGAAAAAGGGAATGGCTGGACACATACAAGGAAGAACATGGAAATTCTGGATACATACAAGGGGAGAACAAGGCAATGGCTGAAGACATACAAGGAGGAAGAAGAGAAGGCTGAAGTCATACAATAGAGAAGAAGGTAAGGCTTTAGATATACAAGGGAGAAGATGGCAAGAGACATACAAGGTGGGAGAAGGAATGGCTAGAGACATACAATGGGATAGAAGGAATGGCTGGAGACATATAATGGGAATAAGGAATGACTAGAGACATATAAAGAAGGAAAAGGGATGGTTGAAGACATACAAGAGGAGATCATTTTGGATAGCTAGAGCCTAGACCAGGGGTGGGGAACCTTTTTTCTGCCAGGGGCCATTTGGATATTTAGAAAATCATTTGAGGGCCACACAAAACTATCAACTTAAAATTAGCGTCCTATATTAGGTAAAAATTTTAATTAACTCACCCCAATGACATTAGGCTAATGTGATGGCTGGAACTGCTTCTCTTTTGTGAGGAGTGTGATGCTAACTTGTATTGATGATGTTGCTACTCGCAACTGGTTTTCCATGTTTGCGTTGATCAGTCTGGAGCGCAGTCAACTCTTTGCTATGGTAAGTTTAGAAAAGAACTGCTCACAGCAGTAAGTTGTTCTGAACATAGATGCATATTTTAATGCATGTCTCCTCAAGGTGGGAAATTTATCATTGGTTATGTAATGTTTATAGAACTCAAGCAGTGGGAGGTTGGTGTACCTAGCTTTCAGCTCACCATTGCTTTGCAGCTGAATGATTTAAATTTTAGTTTATCTGGTGCTAACAACTCTGCTGCAGCCACCATGCACTCTTTCATAAACTCTCCCTCTACATGAGACCTAAGCTTCTTTGCGATTAGCTCACTCACTATATAACTTGTCTGAATAATGCTGTCTCTGTCACTACAAGGCTTGGTGAAAGTGGCTTGTTGTGATTGCAAAATGCGATGAAGAGCATTGATTTTATGGAGTTTTTTTTGGCTTTCGTCTCTTTTACTAAGGCTGGAGGTTCCCAACCTGTTTTACTTTATGTAAAATTTTCTACCACCCCTTTTCTTCCTCTGCTTTCCCCTGTGTATCTGTTTTTTTCTTCTTTCTATTCTCTTGTGCCTGTATTGCTGTAGTAACACTGATCACAGATACAGGGTGTCCTTTTTTTGGTGTTGCTTTTTTAGTATTTTTTAAACTTTTTTTTTATTTTTTATGGAGTTTTCTGGGGCTTTTGTTTCTTGTATTAAAGCTGGAGATTCCCCACCCCTGTTTTAATTTATGTAATATTTTCTAACCTGCAGTACTATTGATCCCTACTGATGTTTTTTATTATTTTTTTATAGAATTTTTTTTTTTTTGCTTTTATTTTTGTACCAGAAATTGGTGTGGAGGTAGTTTTTATTTGCTTTTATTTTTTTGTATTTTTTTTATAGATTTTTTTTAAATCTTTGTTTTTTGTTTTTAAATTTTTTTTTGTTTTAGCCAGGAATTGGTGTGGGGCTATCTATACAGGCAAAGCCTTCAAACTGGACCTGGGGCTCTCCACCAGGGGAAGTAGAGGTGTGGGGCTGGCGGCCACACTCCCCAGGGAGTGTTTGCAGCTCTTAAACACCAGTAAATAGTGGGGCAGCAAGTGGGTAGATTAGGGTAAATTTAGACTTGGGTAGTTAGGGTAGGTTTTTTTCCTTTTTTTTTTTATTTGTATATATTTTTTTTTATATTTTTTTTTATTTTTTAAGTTTTATCGGTTTTAGCCAGGAATTGGTGTGGGGGCTATCTAAACAGACAAAGCCTTCAAACTGGACCTGGGGCTCTCCACCAGGGGAAGTGGAGTTGTGGGGCCGGCGGCCACACTCCCCAGGGAACGTTTGCAGCTCTTAAAGACTAGTAAGTAGCGGGGTAGCGGGGCAGCAAGGGGGTAGATTAGGGTAAGTTTAGCAACCAGTTACCAGATACCTCCACAACACGCCACAAAATGGAGCTCAGCGCTAGGACACACCCCCATTAAATACTGTGGGTTGGACAGAAGAATAGATAGACTTGCAGTATCGTGGACCCATGCGGGACCGACAGTATGAGCTGCGGTTCTGGGTGCACTTCGGCTTTGAAGATCCCTCCACTGCGGTTCTGCACAGGTCCATGATACTGCAAGTCTATCTATTCTTCTGTCTAGGAACTTTGCCGATAGCAGAAGCAATTAAATCATGGATGATTCAATTGCTTCCGCAGGCCGGACCATATCATACCCCTGGCCTAGACTCATGCAAGCAAATTCTTGCAAAGCAAGAATTTTTATTTTATTTTAACCACTTTAAACTATGTAAATGTAGATATATTTAGTCTGTGTTTGATATTGTAATTTAAAGAAAAAAATTAATCTAAGGGTGTAGTAATTAAAATTTTGCTGGATTTCAATACTATTGCTATGTTGATTAATATATAGAAATTATGATTTATAAGTAATAGAACAAAAAACATTACTGCTGTCTTGTATGGAAGGAGGTCAAAGGAGGTGACACTACAAATTACCACACTGGTGACACCAACCCTAGTAACACCACTGGTGTTATTTACTGTATGGTGCAAGAGAATCCTTTCTTTTTCAGTAATATGGAACATGCAGTATCCCCTAGGCAGTGTTCAGTCAGAGACAGCCATAGAACTGCCAGCATTTTGCATGTAAATAATTTAAATCTTATATTTTATGTCATTTGACATACTGATGTTTATCTTGTATTTTTATTCCCGATCATATCAATTGCATTTACTATCATATGAATGGAATACTGTGTTAATTTAGATAGGATTAATCTTTCTGTTTAAATAGTGTAGCTTTAAAAAAAATGGGTAAACATTTAACTACAGTAACTTAATGCAGACAACTAGATGGAATTATATGGAATGCTTTAAGAATACATCATTTTTTTTATGGAGACATCTTATATTCATTGAATGAATGTTTCTTTTTGTTAAAAGAGATAAAACATACTTTAAAAGACATTCCATTAAAGTTCCCAATTAAAAAAAAACCTGAAAAAAAGCGAGCTGTGAATGACTGCTTATTGTAGAAATAATGCTTGGAAACAGTGTTTGGAGCTACTCGCTGGCATAAAATAAGCCACATTCCATTTCCCTGGGCGTCCTGCCACTATCATTCTGTAAAGTGAACTCCTTCAAGACTGCTATACATGGGAATACTACAAAAAGGAATAAAGGGTCTCTGAACAAAACTCCATTGTGACCAAATGTGGCACATGATGAAATGTGTATTTTTATCTTTTTTCTCTGCTACTTGCATAAAAGATTAGCATTTTCTTGACTTGTTCCATTTTATGCTTCAGATACTACTGCAAAAACAGAGATAGTGTCAAATTATCATGCACAGGATTGTTGTCATTTTGATGAATGACTTTCAAGCTCCTATAAAGTTCAGGTTATGCCTTTTAAGACTTAAGATAAGGAAGCATAATTCATCTGGGTTATTTGTTCACCCAAATTAGCACTACAGAATATATTAATTTTGATATAAAGCAAATTCCACAAAAGTAGAAAGTTACTTGTAGATGTACCAAATTTCTAAAAGCAAATTAAGTAATAGGACCTGATTCACAGAGCAAAACTGCGAACTTACCTAAATATACGCACGTAAAAAATCCGCAATAACGATTCAGAGAAAAAAAAGAAACTGATTAAGTACGTCTTTATTAGAACTTTATTAGCTGTGAATCGGTCGTGCGTAATGGTGCTTAAAACTGCTTATGATTTATAGATACATGACTAAACGCACTGACTAGACTTTGCAAAAGTACATTTTTTTATTTTATAAAAACAGCTCGTACTCTCAGTAACATATGTAAACAAAAGTATTAAAAATAAAACTTGTACTTGTACAGAGTGAACAAACTATTCAGATGCTCTGCTGCTAGAGAGCACTATCTAATGACTTACGCTTCCAGTCAGGGAGTCCAATAGTCAGCCTGTTCTTAATAACTGGCTGTAAACCATCTACTATTGTCTGAACAACAAAGGGTTCTAAATGTTTATTTGTCCCCATAAGGGCATCCAACCCTCCTAAATCATTAGCCACTTGTATAAACCTGAGGTGGTAATGTCTTACAGGCTCACTACAACTTTGATTAATGGACACTAAACTAGTCTAGTCAGGTTTAGATGGAAACATTTCAGTAAACATTTCTGTAACCCTTCTACAGCATGCAGTAATGTCTGCTCTTTCATTGTCTGGGGGAATATATAGGGCCTGATCCAGACCTACACTCGCCCGTGTTTATATGCTTTTCATAAGCGTACAAGCGCCCTTTAGTACTTACTGCGCATGATCACGGACGATGTTACGCAAAGAACCACTGAGCGTATGGGCTTGAGCGTACCAGCTTCGTAACAACGCACAAAGGGGCGTGCCAGCCATACGAAACCCGTAATTATGCTTTGAGGGCGGGTGAGGCATGTAAATCATACAGTATTGGCGTGCTAAGCGTTGTAACTACGAAAGGAGCCTACGGATGCCCATGGTTATGCTAAAAAAAGTTAGGGCAGGGTTTGGTTGGCGTAAGATGGCTTAAATACGGAGTGCTTCGTAGGTTTTGTCCGCAGTTGTTCATTAAATTTTGTGAATTCCCCTGGTTTTCGTAAAGCCATCAAGATTTGTCTTATGTCGCCCCATGAAAGCTAAAAAGTAGAGTACAGTCTTTGTAACTTTACAAGAGCCTGAGTTGGGTGGGTTGTTTTTATAATTACCTATGTCTTTAACAATGTCCAACAGTTCTCTTCTATTCCAGTTAGATTGGATTACCCAGTTTTGATTTCCAGGTCCAGAAACCATTTTTAATGGGTGGATAGAAAGTGGCATTTCAGAGTGAGGTGCTGAAAAGGTTTCAGATTCAGTGAAAATAATTCCTGACCTAGTGGTAGACGGTCCAGCAACGACATTTGTCTGAGTTAAGTTAGCAGTATGAGGTCCTATAGGGGTAAAAACATGTGTGTCTCTAGGTGTTAATGTCTGTCTTTTGATATAGTTTCTTATATTTTCAAATTATTTATCTATTAAATCTTCTACTTGACTTATCTTTGCCATAGTAAATTATATTTCTAATGAATCATTTGAACCTGGCAGTGTGCTAGTAGAAGGTAAATGTATATTGGAGGGGCTATAACCATTAGAGCCACTCTGAGAATGTTCACTAGATGGTGGGGCTTTTGCAATTGTAGTATTACTTGAAGGATATGATCCTTCCCCACTTGTGTGACCTTGCAGTGGTAGTTGTGGATAGAGCCGTGATGTCTGTATGATTGGTAAAATAGTTTCTAAGTCTGTGTCAGTTTTATAGTCTGAGTTCTGGTCTGGACCAACACTCTGTAACGTAATTGTCACTGCCTTATAAGGATGCAGTTTTACTTCTTCTGTCAAACCTAGATTTAAGCTTTTGCGTTCATTACTTTTCTTATATTTTGCATTTAACTGCATCAACACTTGTTTATCTAAGGTTCCTGTCAGTGGAAAGTCTGAACAGCTGTAATGCCATCTCTGCAAATATTCTACTGCATCACATCCATACTTTTGAAACATAACAGCTGCTACACAATCATCAGGTATCTGCAATCTACAACCTTTTGCCTACCGAGCATGCTCCTAATCCCATTGTGAGGCTAAGTCTTTAGTCTCTATCGTGCAGCCACAAATCCACACAACAAGCACAGAGTATCTGACTCTGTGTAGGAGCTCTTAGACCACTTCTGGGGTCCCCAGCTGCCTCGTCAGGCAAGATGATCTCTTATACTTATGTTCACACACTACTACCACTTATGGTTTGTGAGAACTATTTACTTAAAGTAGCCTTATTTACTTAAGGTAGCCCTATGCTACCACTCAGAGGACTTCCCTCTAGCTGGACCCTTTGTCCAGATTCTAACAACTAATCACTTATACATTTGTGATTACTTATAAATACATTTCTTTTGCATTCATACAACATTTGTATACACGAGTTGCAACTTATATCAATACAGGTATAGTAAAAGGACTTACGTGAGATATCTTACCATGAATGAATGCACAAAAACTGGATTTCAGACTAATAAGTACACAGAGAAAAGTAAGATAAAAAATTAAAAAATTCTTACCTTTTAGGTGGCCACCATTTCTATGTACTCAAGAGTCTGTATTTTCCTTCTGTTTGGTACAGTCAATCATTGAAAAAATCTCGATGGGACCTCCATAGAATGTTATGGAAATATGATTGCAGAAAACGTCAGTCCTTGTAGCATACTTTTATTGTCTCAGCAACTCAGATGCTCAGCTGCCTTATGGTATTTCTGAGACAGTAGACAGTAGTTTTTACAAAGAGGGAACATCCAATCTTTACGTGCAACGTCACAAGCCTTCAAGTTATTACTTAAACAAGAGATGTTCACAGAGCTCCTAGTTTAGCTTTAGACAAAGTAAAAAGCTAATTCAACAAAAGAGTTTCTTTGTAATGGTCTTAGACAACTGTAACATCTTCATCGCATTAGGCCAGTTTACAAATAACTATTTAGGTCAATAGGTCAGTCCACAAATAACTCATTAACCCCTTGTATGTAGTTTTAGGAACCTTTATAAATGCAGTTTCAAGGACACACACACAGACACTGATAGACCTCATCCAAATTCATTAATTAATTATCTGTATTCCTCTTCAATACATAAAAGGGTACTGCAGGAAGTTAGAATTAAAATGATCCACTACATATAGAGGCTTTCATATAACATTTTAGCATTTAAGCATTTAAAAAATAAAAACAACACAAACAACCAATACAGTTAAATATAAGTAAATGTAATGGTGTTTGTTCACAAAATTAAAAGTAAATACATTTTTTTTTTTAAACATCACAAACTAACAAAATAATGGTACATTTAAAGTCTTGCACAAAATGTAAAGTCAGCATTGTATTAAATAAACGTGCCTTTATTTTTTAAATTTAACACACATCCATTGATTCTAAACATGCAGCAGGTGTGGCCTGAATTAAGTAGAAGACACATGGGGCCATATGCAGTTTTCCGATATGTTCTACTGCGCATGCGCAGTAATTCTGTAACGTAATCTATGTTACTTGTTGCAACGTAGATTGCGTATACACAGTCTTTATTCCCCCTAAGGGGGAGAAAATGATTTCCATTTTTGGCCATATTTAGCTTGAGGAAGCGTTTGGTCATCCATGTGGATAGGGACGCAAGACGCAGTATGCATATGGGACCAGATGCAAACTTACGATTTTTCCATTTTTTCTATAAGGTCACAAGCGATTTCTTCTGTTTTTGTGTCCTGCGCATGCACGGGTATCCATGCTACCATTTACAGGATGAAAGCATCTTTTGATGGTAGGGTAGGATTGGCTGTAATGGGAAAATGGTTCCACAATATAGGAAGGGTTGGCTCAATGCTCACTGTGCCCTCCATACTATCAAGACTTCCCTTGCTTGTACACTCTAAGTTCCCTAACAAATACATACTGGACTAGGGTTCATTTAGTCATTAGCCAATTAACCTACCAGCATCAAACATAAATTTACCAGTAATTCTAGCGCTATCTACCTAAAGTACTACTTCTATTCCTTAAAAACAGTAGGAAACAATATTTACAGCAAAACTTAGCTAATTATTAAATAAGGATAGTTATATATGTTAGTACTTACGATGAAGGGGCAGACCCTTCACTTACGATGGTTGTATCCCGATATATATAGGCGAGGATAGCCATGTAAATGAGGGGGGGGCGGGGGGGCCACAGACCTAGTCGTAAAAGTTACGGTAGGAATCTGGAAACATAAGTGTCCAGATTTCCTACCAACAGCGGGGAGTGCACTTCCCTCTATGGGAGCGTACCTATGGACCCTCGCAAGCACGTAAAGCGTGCGGGGGTTAGGATCTTCCCCATAATACTCAACTGTCAACATTTTGACCTTTCAATATTTTAATTTGTCGACATTTTATTCCAGACCCTAAACTGGCAGGCAGACAGATTAGTGAGAGGACAGATTACTTCTTTCTATAATATTTCATGAAGGGAGAAAAAAAGAGAAAGAAACATCTAGTGTTATATGTTTACATACATTTTACTTATTTACAACATAAAACATGACTTTTCAAACACACAATTAAAAACTTTAAAATCATAAAATGAATACCGCCCCAGTGGTTTCCCTTCCCCCATACCGGAAGTTCCTTGATATCATAATGTAATCCAATCCTTAGGGGGAGCTGAGGCCCAGGTTTAATAAAACTCAGTCTTGTCACTGTGCCAATAAACTGCTCATCTAAAAAACACAAAAAAAGGGGTGCTTTATAGTACAATACATTTTATACAAAAAAAAAACACCAAATGGTAGAATATAAGTACCAAATAGGTAACCTGATAGATAACATATAAAGTCAAACAGCACCACAAATTCAATGGAACCACGCCTCCCGACAAAGTCCAGAACATGAGGAAATGTTTAGTGGTGGAGTTACTAGAGCCCAAAATAATCCTGTGCATCACAGTGAACAGAGCTTTATCTAAAGACAGAGCCTCCGGGATGGAGGTATGCTGGACAGGTATTTTAAGAATGGACTCCATTGAATTGTGATGTTGTTTGATTTTATATGTTGTCTATCAAGATACCTATTCGGTTTTAATATACTAGCATTTTGACGATTTTTTATAATAAGCTCCTTATATAATATTTTATGCTTTGCTGTAAATATTGTTTGCTACTGTTTTTAAGGAATAGAAGTAATGCTTTAGGTAGATAGTGGTAGAACTACTAGTTTGTTGTTCTAAAATTAGGGGAGGTAAATCTCCTCATTCAGTAAATCCTGCTGCTGTCTTAAGGCTGGACACCCCTTTAAACCTCTTTTTCCTTTACGTATAACCTACCAGCATGTTTTTCTAGTGTGGGAGGAAACCAGAAACCCACACAGACACGGTGAGAACATACAAACTCCACATAGATAAAGTCTATGGGCCTGATCCAGAGCTACGAAATTGCTGTCCGACGGGCGAGCGTACGACGGTTTTTTGCGTATTTTCGTACGAAAATTCGCACTGCGCATGCCCAGTATGACAGCTTCCGGTCGGCTGGACGACATGAGCGTATAGCGGTCGTATGGTGTGCGAAGTTTTCGCTCGAGGGGCGTGCGTTCAGTACGACGGTCGGCTGGGCGCTCGTTTTACAACAGGGAGGCGGGGATAGCCATTTAAATTGTACAGTATGGGCGTGCTAAGCCCGTACGCTCAGCGTATTATGTGCGAAAATTCGTACGGCCGACGGTCGTACCCAGTGTAGGGTATAGCCGCCGTAAGCAGGTACTTTACTATGGGAGTGTTAGGGGCGTGCTTGTTTATTCGCACGGGCGAACGTACGCATTCGCCCGTCGGACGGCAATTTCGTAGCTCTGGATCAGGCCCTATGCCAGGAATCAAACTCATGACCTCAGCAGGTGCTAATCACTGAGCCACCATGCTTTCTAGCCGTGTTATTTACTCTGTCTCTACTCTTCCCCTGTGGCAAAGACTCTGAGCCAAAACACAGACCCTTTTTTTAAGTATTTAATTTAGTAATCGCGCCTCATCACGTCATCCACCCCTATAAAGGGTGGCACAGGGGCTCAGTGAGTAGCACTTGTGTCACAGCGCTGAGGTCATGAGTTTGATTAATGGACTAGGCCTTATCTGTGCGGAGTTTGTATGTTCTCCCTGTGTCTGCGTGGGTTTCCTCTAGATGCTCCAGTTTCCTTCCACACTCCAAAAACATGCTGGTAGGTTAATTGACTGCTGAATAAATTAGCCCTAGTGCGTGTGTATGTCTGTGTTTGGGAACCTAGAATGTAGCTCCAATGAAGCAGGGACTGACGTGAATGTGAAATATTCTCTCTACTTAATCTGATGGTGCGGTATAAAAACCTGTTAATAAATAAAATAACTAAAATAATAAAGTGCCAGACCCAGGTCTTAAGAGAAGAAGAAAAGTCATTGGTCCCATATAAACATGTACACATTTCAATGTGCACCAAATCAAAGTGCACCAATCTTTCTGAAATGTTTGTCACATTTAAATGTAATGTACATTAACGCTCCATGAGATATTATCCTTTTGTTTTAAAGACTGTTGCCGTGAGTTTGGGATGGTTGTCAAATTCTTTCAAATATTTTGGGGATGCCCTAAAGTCCAAACCTTTCTCATCTGGCAAAGGGGAGGGGACAAGATTGGTCAGCAAAAACATGAGTGTATCGGGCCCAAGCTTTCTGTTGCCAGGACTTCTTATGACACATGCACTTTCAATATTATATGGTAGCCACAAGCACAAGGGTCTTGTGTGATGGTCATTAATGTGTTCTCTGTGTTTTGCTGTGGTCAAAAGTGTGATCACTGTAAGTGTGCTATCTGTGCTGCATGGTAGTCACAAGTGTGCTAAATTATTCAATCTAAACATAGTACAGTGGCAAACGCAGGGTTTTGAAAGGGGGGTTTCCAATATGTGTAATACATGTGGGGTATATTAGCATATCTATCATTTTGGAGCCCAAAAACGTGACAAATAAGCTCCGCCCCATTCAAGCTCTGCTTCCGCCCCGCCCCCACTGTGAGCGTGGGTGTTAGGGAGTTAGACTGTAATGTGGCAGAGGTTGAAGTACTGTTTAAAATTGTAAAGAGCTAATTAATATGATGTTAAAAAAAACATATGTAAAATGATAATACTGATAATATGGTCGTACTATGTAACTGCCAAGATATCTAAGACGTCCATTAACGTTCTTTGTAAAAGCAGGAAGTTTATAATGTAGATTTAAAAATAATAAAAATTAAATAAATCTACATTAAGGAATTGCATTATTATTGTCTGTAACAAATCCTGTTTTTGATATTTTTAAGTAATTTATAATTTACTTCTTTTACACAATAAAATAGTAGTTTAATATTGCAGAGCACATTACACAATGGACCAGAGCTAATGTCAGTGTATAAGCACTGTTGAATATTTTGTGACACATTTACCATCCTTACCTGCTTTCCTATTGCAGCACAGGCCAGGACCATCATCCTCCATGACAGACTACCCCACATGGCTGCTAGGCCACTCCCCTTTCACGGCAACCGCGCAGCCATGTCCCTTTTGCTTTTTTTGCACATTTTAACATTTTTTTCTTCAATTTTCAATCTGGGGGGTTTCTGGGCAATCCCAACCCCCCCCCCCTCCCCTGGGTGCGCCACTGTAGTAAAAAAAAAGAATCTTTATAAAAATGATTATTATTTTTGAAAAACAGCGTTATAAGGGGGAGGAGCATTTTTTTTAAATCTGCCTGGGCTTCATCAAGCCTAGTTAACCTACTGATATCTATACATTTATGAAGACAAAAGTAGTACAGTTATGAGATGTATTACTGCATTTTGTTCAAGAAAGAAAATGTTGTATACTCATCTGAAATTAGCATTATTATTATTTTATTTTTTTTGTCTGCATTGTTTTGGAAGACAGATCGCATTACTTCTGCCTGGATAAATATGACCCCATGACATGATAATTTCACTCCTGTGTGTGATAATAGTCTGAATGGCAAATTGCATAGTCTTTTCTCTTTTATAGTAACAGCACAGTCCTCTGCTTAGGGAAGAGCACAGATGGTTTCACAGATGGTTAGATGTAAAGAAGAGCCTTTGTTGTCTTGAAAACTTCTTTACACTAACACCTAGGCAGAATTTTTATGCTAGTTCTAGAAAGCTATCCTAATTAATTTGAAGTTAAACCTAGGGACATTTATTTTCTCAGTTAACTCTAATTCTGAAACAACAAAAAGGGACATAATTGGCATTAGAAAGGCAATTCTGCATCTGGATTTATAATTTGCAATATGGGATAGCTGGCAGCCTATGCCAGTATTGTTAAATCCTTCTACCTTTAATTTGTACACAAAGGTATTATATTATATTATCTTAAAGCTACTCTGCAGCACTGAATCCCATGTAAATAAGTGCTACCATAGAAGAAAATAGTACTTATTTCAGATTGTTTAGGAAGCAGAAATTTATCTGTACAGGTTCAATTGCTTACGTTTGTCTTTGGTTCTTTTTCACAACCTTAGGGCCCTATTCAATTGCCGGCGAAATTTTCAAAAAGATTGCGTTGGTAAAAATACGACGCCTTCGCCGGCAACTGAACGGAAAAAAATTCGCCAATTCAATTATTTTTTTACCGCTGCGCTAAAACAGCAGCCAGCGATAAAAAAATAACCAGAGAAAAAAAAAATACTTCACTGAACGCCGCAAATAACCTCCTGCTAGCAGGAGGTGCCCGACACTACTGTGAGGCTATTACCCAGTGTCTGAAATCACGTTCTCACGATACTTCAGACACTGGGTAATAGCCTCTCAGTAGCGCCGGGCACTTCCTGCTAGCAGGAAGTGATTTGCGGCGTTCAGTGAAGGCTTTTTACCTATACAATACAGCTGCTCAGCGGTCCCTGGATGGCAGGGCATGCTTCCGCATGCCCTGTCATCCATGG
>WWET01008396.1:0-21788 GCA_011038615.1 Limnodynastes dumerilii | reverse complement strand
CTAGCAGCTGCTCAGCGGTCCCTGGATGGCAGGGCATGGTGCCTAATGCCCTGCCATCCATGGGCATGCTGATGCTTGTAGTTCTACAAGCATCAGCATGCCCTGTTGGGGCACAACATAGGGCAGCGTTAAAAATCCGCACCTTTCATAGGTGCGGATTTTTATGGTTTAAAAACCGGCGTATTTTTAACGCAAAAAAATAATTGAATAAGAAAAAAAATATCGCCCGTAAATTAATAAAAAAATGCGTTAAAAATACGCCGGCGAATGATTTTTCCCTAATTGAATCGGGCCCTTAGAGTCTCTACTATTCACAAAAAAAACCCATTGCTTTTCCAATGTAAATTACTGCTGTTCTACCTCAAGTGACCCATCTTGTAAATACAGTAGATAAAATGCCCCCCTTCCTCAGTATATTACTTTGTTCTCTTATAGACTTGTGCTTATTAAATCCCCTCATGTCAGGGAAGTGGCAAAGAAATATATTAATTTTGTGACAATGTATCACTTGTAGGCAGGGAATTAAGTGCTTGAAATTAGTTACTCGTGGGCTAAACCATGTTGATTGCAGGGGAGTCATATTTCATCTGTTGCAAACAGTATTAGAGTTGAGAGGTGATGTTTCCTATCCCAAGTCTAAATAACAGTATGATAGTAAAGCTGGTCAGTATCTGTGCGCAGTAAGCAATTCAAAGATATATTACTGCATGCAAAGAATACAATTAACTTGACTCCCCCTGCAATCAACATGGTTTAGCCCAGGAGTAACTAATTTAAAGCACTTACTTAAGTCTGTTTTTTAAGTCTCCTTTTGCTCATACGGAGCTATGAAAGTTAGACCCTACCTTAAGATTTCCACACCTTCCTCATGTAAAATTGGCATAATGCAGAAATTTGAATTATTTGTAAGGGCTCAAACTGACCCTTACTGTACAGTTTGCATACCTTCCCCTGTCCCACAGATAGAAGTGATTCCCTGTCTTTAACACCTCCTCCCCTATCCAGCCCTGTCATCTGAATGTTTACCAGCAGTGCTTTTACATGGGGCAGTTAATGTTATTAGTAATTAGAAAACACCCCCTTGTTGTATGGACCCGGATCATCATTATATACTAGTTCCTTGTGCCCATTCACCTTGTGGTTAATAAAGCTGCGGGAAAGGAAAAGTGGAGATGTTGCCTAAAGCAGTAAATCTGTCCCATAATAGAGTATTTGTGTACATTCCACAGATTAAACTGATTTAAGAATAGCACCCTTGTTAGTTGTAATGACTTAGATAGTAGCAAGCCTTAGCTGTATTGAAGTAGCCAGCCTTAGCTGTATGGAAGTAGCCAGCCTTAGCTGTATTGAAGTAGCCAGCCTTAGCTGTATGGAAGTAGTTGGCCTTAGCTGTATGGAAGTAGCCAGCCTTAGCTGTATGGAAGTAGCAAGTCTTAGCTGTATGGAAGTAGCAAGCCTTTGCTGTATGTAGACAGCAGAAATGATTGCCAGTGATAATATGGCTGCAGACTTCTAATATCCAATCCTGTTGTATATAATAAATGAATAGGTGGTTGGTAAAAGTGGAACAGTACAATGATGAAACAAATGAAAAATATTAAAGTCCTCACAGTTCACTTGACCGCAATATTATCAATAGAATAGCGGGAGGAAGGATACTGGACATTTAATTTGGTACTGTAAGAGCGCAGATTTATTTCTTTATCAGTATAAATGTAAGAGATGTTTTTAAATACAGTGCAGAAGGATTATTCTCCTATTAAATGGTTCTGTAGAGAGGATACATTTTAAACACCTCTTGAACAATCCTCTGGGTCCAAGTAGGCAAACCTGAAAGCAAGCTTTATAAGAAGCTGGGGCTTATACTTACTGCAGAAGCTATAAAAAAAGTTACATTTTGAATGTTACTTTGAAACATGTTAGCAGATACGATCCATTTATCAGCACTTGTGTCATGTACAGAGAAAATAAGATTTATTAAGTTAGTGGGAGTAGAGATAATAAAGGAAATGGATGATTAATTCATCCGTGATGTATTTCAACATGCTTGAGTAGAAATAACTGCAAATAATACAGCTGTCACATACTGTAGGTGGAAGAACATTTGATGACAGTCAGTTACAGAATGTTCAGTATGAACTCAGATTTTCATTCCCCCAGAAGAAATTTAAAAAGGTACACGATTTATGATTTCCTGAAGGTGGAATAATTGACTTATTTTAAATACGCTCAATTTAAAATGAGTGAATAATTCAAAGGTGTATTGGTACCTTGTGAACTATTATGTCATTTTTTAACTCCTGATTAGAATAAAACTGAGCTTGGGATAGCACTTTTCAGTGTTGTGTAAACCAGACCTATTACCCTATTCTAGTGAACAGATACAGGTCCTTGTGCACCATCTAGTGGGAATGTACAAGGGAGGCAATCTTATTTTCAGAAAAGTAAATGGGATTTATTTAGAGAATGTACAGCCATTTAAAGCATGCTGCAATGTTTACTGAATGGAAAATTCATATGGAACAAAACACAATTGAGATAAATAAGCAAACAGAAGCAGTAATAGAATTTTTTTTGTTAATCTATAGTTTATTTGCCATAGGGGCAAAATAACGTAATCGACAAACTTTTGTATTTGATCAGTGGAAAATCAGCTAATACTAGAAACAAATATAGATTTTTCAAACTAAAGCAGAATTACCTATTGAATCTAGAATTGACTGCTGGCTGCAGTCATAGAATTGACAGCCTTGAGATCAATGCTTAAGCATAACAACATACAAGCAAGTAACCAATTATAGAGAGAGTCTACAAAAAAATAAAATACATAAGATGGGCGCTGCGAGTGCGCTGGGCATATGCCAGATGTTACGCATAGGTACATACAGATACATTTTGAGGTTGTTCCAAAATATACCTAATAGCTAAACTGCAATACGATTATTCTTGTTTTGAATTAAGCTTTTCCATGAAAATGCAATTTTGCATGGCATATTTTAGGTACTACTTTAAATGGAAGCCGAGCAGAAGGCTTATGAATTTAAATTTTTTTTGTTTATTTTTAGATTTTTGTACTTTTATGTTTGAAAAGGTTTTAATTATATTTATGTATTTAAAATTGTAACTCACAGTTAAAAATTGTTAATTTTGCCTTGATAACATGTAGCGAATGATAAAACATGTTATCATATATAGAGCTCGACACTCTAGATATTTGTTTTGAATAGTATCCAGGTGGAAACAAAACACATCAGCAGGTATATTTCTCGACTACCATTATTACCTGTATGTAGATTACTGAGACTAAAAAGGCAGATGTGGGTCTCAGTGATACTGTAAGTATTCGGATGTCTAGGAGGAACACAACTGGATGAAGGTCGGTCATATTTGCTGGTTATCAGGACAGGGCTGCCATTAGAGGGGGACTAACAGTACTGCAGTTCGGGGGCACCCTAAGGGGTATATTTACTAAGGTCGCTTTTGCTAAACTCCCGGGACTTTGCAGGCGATTATACAGTCACTGTATTCACTAAAGGCAAAGTCCCGGGACTTTAGCCTTTAGCAAAATCGACCAGGCAAACATCGCTGGACAAAACTCGTCCAGATGTTTGCCTTTAAAAAAATACAGATCGCAGTCTTCAATAAAGGTGATTTTTCTGTGTGGGGCGCTCCACGCCGTACATGAAAAACACATGTCAATATATTTGACATGTTTTTCTTTATACAAAATGCCAGCGCAGCATGTCTGGAATGCTTAGCATGGCTGCGCTGATAGAACTACAAGGGTCAGCATTGCTGAGCCTTGTAGTAATATCAGCGTCAGCATGTTAAGCCTTCTAAACATGCTGCGCTGTCTCCAGTTCATGAAAAAAAAATACAATGTGAAAAAAAACATACATTAATACATTAATATACCTGTGTGGCTAAAATAAACCTTTACACTGCATAACAATGCCCCCTAATGTGTTAACTTACCTCCGGTGGCCACCGTGTATTATACTAAATGTGTAATAATGTACTGTGTGATGTATAAATGAAATAAAAAAAAGTTCACACTCACCGTTTAGCTGTCATCATTCTTTGTAGGAGCTGCTTGGAGTATCTTTCTTCTTTGCAGGTCATCTTCTCCATTTGCTTGTAGAATCTTCTCCGGTTGATAGAAGATGCAGCTCCGGTCCTCTCTTCGGCTCTTAGGCCTCTTCCGGCACTTGCCCCAGCGACAGGATCCTTCCTCTTTTTCCGCGCCGCTCCTAATGACCATTCGGTCACTAGAGGGCAGCCTTTTATAGTAATGACGACGTAATTTACATTAGGGGGCTCTAGTGAGCGTGTTTATGGTTTTTTTTTTCACAATTAATTTTTCTATTAGCGCAACCATGCTAAGCATTCCAGACATGCTGCACTTCTGTTTTTTTATTTCTACAAAGCGACAGGGATTTTCCAAGGGAAAATCGCTGTGCTTTTCTATAGATTTAGCCCTTGAAAAATCGGTGATACTTGACGGGTATTTAAAATTGCGGGTAAAATACTCTAAACTTCTCTTAATAAGTTAAAGATGCCCTTCCCTGTTGTCTAAGCTCCATCATAACTTTCACTTTAATTGGCAATCAAAAAATACTGTACTCTCTGTACTCTTGTTATATCTATCTGTTACATGCTGTTACCTTTTAACAGCCGGAAGGCTGTTTGCTGCTCCGTCTCTGGAGACAGCGTGTAGTGCGGCTACAACAGTCGTGCCTCCTCTCTTCGTGTGCTTTCTGGCATCCTGAGGTTGCCTAGCAACTGACCGCTTACTACTATTGGCCAGTGGTCTCTGTAAATAGGTGCTCCTCCCGCAGCTCTGTGCTGGTTATAGTTTCTTGCTGTTCCAGTTCCCTTGTTCTTTCCAGTTGTTCTGTGCTCTACCTGTCTTCTGTGCCCTGATTACTGAGTGCAGCATTCCTTGCTTTTCCTTCTGTTCCACTCGTTAACCCTTGCTTGCCTTGTTACTTGCTCTGCCGTGTGTTTGTGTGTTTCTGTGAGTGGTTGCCCCTCGTCTGTACACTGTTTGTCGCGGTGTTGTCATACAGAATTACATGTTAAGCTTTTCAACAGGATGTATCTCACCCCGAATAAGCTGCATTGGAGAGGGTGCAATCTGACAGCAGATATTTTTCATGTATTTTGGGACTACCCTTCCATTCGCCCATTTTGGCACTTTGGCCAACAAAGTACTCCACCTTGATTTAACCCCATCTCCAGAATTAGCCTTACTACATTTTCATCCTAAAGTTGTCCCCTCCCACTCTAGATACATTTTAGAAAATATCCTGATCGCCACCCAAGCAGCAATAGCCCAGAACTGGAAGTACGCAAACTAACCGTACCTAGCTAAAATAATAAAAAAAAATTCACTATAATTTCTTGATGGAAACAGAGGGTATGTCATATTCTACATCAAATGAATATGAAACAATTGGTGAGGGAGCATCTTAGATTCCATCTTTAATCTATACAGATCCCATGCTATTTAGCCTTAATGAATAGCTTATAGCTGGATTCATTTGTCTATATAGTCTTTGATCCTCTAGCGCTCTACCTGTTGTGAACCTATTTCTGCTTCGCTCTGGAAATTCATTTTGCTATTGCAACATATCCCCACTTTCCTATGTATTGTTTCTCTTTTCCCAAAAAATAACAATATGAGACTCTGGAGCCAAAACAGTAAAAAAAGAGAAGAAAAAATAAATGAATAAAAATAGAAAAAATAAATATCTGACTCCTTGATACTAACAATGTTGAAATTTTTATTAAATACAAATATATAAAAACATATTAGTATTCCTGTGATAACAAACCCATAACACACAAATACCCTGGCCACAGGTAAAAGTGAATGATCCAGATGGTGCAAAAATATTCCAATAATATTCACTATGCAATTAAAGAACTGCTATGTTATATGATATATGATGTAAAGCAATTTTGAATAGTTCTTTGAGACAGCAAACCTGATATGATTTATAAACAGGCAAAAAAAACTTATATAGAGTCTGAGTTCCAGATGGAGTAAATTCCAGTGGTTAAAATATATAAATGATGACTGATATTCACATGGAAATGTCCAGATATTTCCTAAGAATTGTTGGCTCAATATTGTGCCTATTGCGGTGGTATAGGAATAGATAGCCGTCGCTACAGCAAGTGTTTAATTATACTCACTTGGAGAATTGTCAGCTGTATAGAGGGTGTTGTAAAACAAACGTACGGCAAACGTAGTTCTGGATCTACCTCAATGTTTGAAAAAATGCCAAAAATAAATAAAAAAAATAGAAAGTTCTCTGCACCAAAATGAGAGAAACTGAAGTAAAAAAGGGTTAGAAAAAGGTATTGGCAGGTAAGGCCACCCTTACGCGTTTCATCACAGGGAAAGCAGTGTGTGACTGAGCGTTGAGAGGCACATTTTATAGAGAGTTTTAATTGATCTTAATTAGTCAGCACCTGAGTCATTCAGAACAAACACACAAAATATAGAATAAAGGTGTCAGTTACATAATAAATAAATAAATAAATATGTAAGAATATATTAATATATTAAATCCATGTTGCCAATTATGAAATAAAATGGAAAATAAATGAACATAAAATATCATTATACAATGGATGAGAAGACATAACCAAGGGAAATACACATGGCCCTCTAGACTGCTGAGTTAATATATATAATAAAATGAAAATTATTACAAATTTTTCATAAATGAATAGAAAACATATAATTACTAATTGAACAGAAATGATAACAAAAAGACATAATGATGATCATATGCACAGGGCTATTGAATGAAGTTATTTGTGCATTAATCAAAAAGGGCAAGAAAAGACCAATAGGACAATACTAATGTAAATATACATTAAGAAAATATTAATAACTACAGGACAGCATTAAGTTCAATGTTCTTGTTAAGTTCGTCTGGAGTTGGTGAATCCAAAAGATTTCTTGTCTACACAGACGCTTAAATCGATCACCACCTCTCGCTGTTGGTGGAATATATTCAACCCCTATTACTCTAAGGCAGTCTGAATTGCCATTATGTTTTTAAGCGAAAACTAGAAACGCTGTGTGACATACATTTTTTTAAAACATTTCTTCTATGTTCCCCGAATCTTGTACAGAGATTTCTAGTGGTACGTCCCATGTAGTACGTTACAACTGCAACTAAGAACATATACCACGTAGGACGTTGCACAGTTAATGAACCCCCTAACTTTAAATTCTCGAATAATACCTTGAACTACAAAATAACATACAGTGCTTTTAACAATATATGCACATGTGAGGCACCAATGAGATAGAAGCTCTAGATACGCTTGTCTAAATGTCTAAATGTCTGCAGCTATCACAGCCAGTATCACATCACCGCTTGTAGAGCGGGATTATGCCCATAGCCCTGCTATCAGCTGTTCGGCTGTCAGCTTGTCACTTCATCTCTGCTTCATATTGCTTTTGAGACGTACAGAGTCCTCTGGACATTGCAGCATTTACAACCAGCTGGTCGGTCGGCCGCTACCTTTACATTCACTATCAAGGTGTATGGACCTACAGAGCTCTATCTCTATCTCTATCTACCACTGTGCCGGCCAGCCAAATTGTTTTACAACACCCTCTATTCAGCTGACAATTCTCCAAGTGAGTACAATTAAACACTTGCTGTAGCGGCGGCTATCAATTCCTATACCACCGCAATAGGCACAATATTGGAAAATATCTGGACATTCCCATGTGAGTATCAGTTATCATTTATATATTTTAACCACTGGAATTTACTCCATGTGGGATTCAGACTCTATATAAGCTTTTTTTGCCTGTTTATAAATCATAATAGGTTTGCTGTCTCAAAGAAATATTAAAAATTGCTTTACATCATATATCATATTACATAGCAGTTCTTCAGTAGCATAGTGAATATTATTGGAATATTTTTGCACCATCTGGATCATCACTGTTATTACTGATATCACTTTTACCTGTGGCCAGGGTATTTGTGTGTTATGGGTTTGGTATCGCAGGAATACTAATATGTTTTTATATATTTGTATTTAATAAAATTTTCAACATTGTTGGTATCAAGGAGTCGGATATTTATTTTTAATATTTTTATTCATTTATTTTTTCTCATATTGTTATTTTTTAGTTTACTATTTTTGACAAGCTTCTAACTTGTTTTGAGACAGACTGCCTCTTATTGTCCATATTTTTAGGCGCTTGAGTTATTTTTCAGTTGTTATTTCTCTTTTCCCATCCCTTTTCTTTTTTCTGTACCCCATCCCCTATCCTATTATTACATTAAATTACTTAAGCTTTTCTTTACTGACATTCTGTAAAAGGTACAATATATTTACAGCTTTTTAGTGTTCTGTACTTAGTACTTCACTTTTAGTAAACACATCTTTTGGTAATGTCTCTATCAAAAGACAGTACATAAGGCAATGTCAAGCCTTTTTATTTATGGCACAGAGAAACAGAGATTAAAGTATATAATTTGTAGGAACAAAAGATTTGTTCTGTCTTCTCTATATAAAATTGTTGACGTACTATTATCCTACTCAGAAGAAACAAAACATAATGGAATGAGTAATAGAGAAAAAAAAGGTTTCTAATAAAGTGCCTTGCATTTGTATGTTTGTCAAAACATTTCTTTATTGGAATGACTACACGTTTAGTGACTAATGTTGCAGTGGAATAGGCTTGAAATCTTTAACAGCAAGAGACCTATCATGGTATCACTCAGATAATGATCATACTTTGGTATATTGTGGACATTTCATTCTATTGTAATTTAACACCTTGGGTGACTGGAACTGGGGTTTGTGTTTTGTCAAGATGATTACCTATAGTGATAGAAAATGTAAAAATGTACATAAAGCCTGTTCTTCCTGAGAAAAAGACGTTCACTGAATTGCTGATTTGTGTGAAAATAACAGATAAGACAACAGATTTCAATTTCTTACACTGCTTGAATTATCATCTCTGTGAATTCTATCAGCTTGCCTGAGACTGCTTACGTGTTTCTTTTGGTGTGATCCTTCATTATGGACCTGATTCAGACTTAAGAAAGTGCTTAAAACAAGAGAAGAAAGTCACTCCTGGGCTAAACCATGTTAATTGAATGGTAGTCATATTTCATCTGTTAGGAAAAAGGGGAATGTACCACTTTAAAGCGCCCACTTTAAATCTGCAGCAGTGACAAATGTTAGGAAGGTGCCAAAACCTCCCAAATGAATAATATGGAAAAAAGGCTAACACATAAGGCTACAGCGCTGATTTTGTGTCCTACAATAATGATGACCAACAATTATTAAAATAGCAATCACAACTCACAAATAAAATACATAGCGGCATAATATAGAATAAAAAATGATGAAAAAGTCAATGTTCAAAAAACGTCCTTATTTTGATAAAAGTTCAATCTCTTTGTTAAAATCTTCAATCCCTCAGGACCAATATGTGAAAGATAAACAAAGGTGGACAAATAAAGGAATCGTTAATATAAATTCATAAAATAAAATAAATGGCCAGGAATATATAGAATATATAAATACTTTACTTCAAAATATTAAAAACAAAATACAATCCTGGACAATGATAAAACACATAAAACAGGAGAACAAGTCCCAAGAGCTAAAAAGAACACCCCTACCCCAGTCTCTGCAGTGTCAGACACGGGCTGCTGCGATGACAGGAGGGACGTCTCCCAGCTGGCAGATGAAAACGGCTGCTAGACTCGGGTCAACAGTTCCTGGAGTGAAGGATGTCTGGAAACGCTCAAAAAGGGGAGTCTGTTCTCAAGTCCGGATCCTCAGCTTAACATGTTTCGGGCTACAGGCCCTTTCTCAAAAGCGATCCAGATGTGTGAAGATCAGGGGTTTAAATAGTATCTCCCGCCAGCATGATCCTTAAGTTCCTCCTCCCACTGGGCGGAACGGACACAAATTAACCCCTTATGCCGCTATGTATATATGCATACAAATGGTACTTAATTTAAGGTTGTGTGTAGCAACCTTACAAACAATGTTAAAACCTTACAGATAATGTGCCTGGTTATGCGCATTAGGGATGATGCGATACAGCAAAGAGCCTTTGTATATTGTATAAACATCATTAGTATAAATCAATTGGGAGCTGTCTACTGCAAATAATATGTCTTATGCTGCGCATCCAGAGTGATATGATACACAGAAGATAAACTAGTCACAAGACATATATTTACCCTACGTGTCCCTATATATCTGGTTTTAATGCGCATAATGTTGGATAGTAAAAATAAAACTATTTATTAACGCATTCCAATTTCCTAAAATACAATAGTCTTTTTGGTGAAAATAAATAAGTTAAGATGGATAAATTAGAACTAAAACCTACTAATAACGGGATTATTATTAATTATAACCCATTCAGAATGAAATGGTCTATGATTTAATTACCATTTAGGTAATTCAAGAATCCCATTATAGCTAAGAAAGTAACATTTAAATTATACCATTTAAATCCTAAACAGGGTGCCTATATTCAATAATGAGTGATTCTTTAATACCTATGTGACGGGCAATAGTGCCTCAATGCTGAAATCCATTGCCAATATAGACAAACTATAAAGTCCAGCAATGAGGCACTCACAGACTTCAACAAGAGGTTTCTTTATTCCAAATCCAAATCCAACGTTTCAGGGAAACAAATTCCCTTTCATCAGGGACACATAAGCATAATTAAAAAACATACACAGCAGCTATATATAGAGACAGAACAAGTGATAAGACTTACCCCCACCAATGATACAAGCAGACCATCGCGCCCAGCCGATGCAGTCACGCTGAACGGGGTTCTGGCGCCGCACAGTGACGTCACCCTGGCCGCGGCTGCAGTGACGCTGCGTGCGTTCCAGCAACCCGGAAGCAGCGCTGTCAAACGGTTCAGCGCGACGGGCTGCAAGAAATAAAACAGATAATTTATACACCAATATTGTGATGCACTATTTGTTTAAAAGGACCATGCCTACATCTAAAGCACAAGCTGTGCACCATCATCCGAGTACCTGGCCAATATATAAACTAGAAAAAATAAATATTCTTCTAATAAACTAAATTAATCATTTACCCACAATGCAATATATTAGAACCAGTATACCTATACCCTGAATATATGATTATAACAATATCAAAACATGGGCTATTTCGGCACTACACAACACCCCAATCGAAATGCTAGATCTACCACACATGAATACAGTGAGCCACAGACAAAACTATGAAAATACAACATATCTATAGATTTACAAAAATATGGATAAAGGCAATTTCTCATTTAGCCCGCCTGGTGCGACAGTTCCCAATTTATATATCCATCGGGCTTCTAATCTCAATAATGCCAGATCTCGATCTCCACCACGTGGTGACCACGGAATGTGGTCAATGATCTTGCATCGTAATTCCGGAATTGAATGTGAGTTGTTTACAAAGTGTTGCGCTACAGGTTGGTCAGAGCTGCCCATAACTAGCGCTGCCCTAATCGCTGACCTGTGTAGGGCAAAGCGTTCACGGAAAGTTCTGCGTGTTTTGCCCACATAACATAATCCACACGGGCACCTTAAGATGTAAATTACGAACCGTGATGTACATGTCAGTACATGGCGAATTGCAAAGGTACGTCCAGTAGTTGGATGTTTAAATGTCCTCCCTGGCTCTACAGAATTACAGGTAATACACCCTAAACATCTATAACATCCAGGGTGTTTAGTCAAGAAATGTGAGGGTCGGGTCTTCAAATCCGTGATATCTGTCTTCATGACCCAGTCACGAATATTCTTACCCCGTTTGAAACAGGGCATAATGCGCCAATCATTCAAGTGTAAGCTGGTATCTGAAGAGATCAAAGGCCATAATTTGCGGCAAGAATTAACAATACAAGGACTAGCCCTAGAGAAATGTGTTACCCAAGGTAATTTATGATTCAACTGTCGTTTCTGTTTCTTCATAGTTAACAGTTGTAAGCGTGGAATTGCTAAAGCTTTGTCCCTAGCTTGTATGAGGGCAGACTTCGGATAACCCCTGTCGAGGAACTTGTTATACATCTCCAATAGTTGCTTATCTCGGGTGTCTTCCCTGCTGTTGATGCGACATACCCTTATAAACTGTGAGAATGGTAAACCACGAATCAATGAAGCCGGGTGATGGCTGGATGCCAACAAGGTGTTGTTCTTATCGGTCTCTTTAGTATAAATCATTGTACACATTTTTCCCTCCTGTAGTGTAATATTTACATCCAGATAATTAATCATTGTTGAATTGCAGGTGTATGTAAATTTGATATTTGAATCCATGGTATTAATCACCTGCATAGCTGCCCGGAACTGGATTTCAGACCCCTGCCATATGATAAGCAGGTCGTCGATGTATCTTCTTAATAACAAAATGTGGTCTCTTACATCTGGATTATTCAAAAACAAGTGTTGTTCCACGGCACACATGTGTGCATTGGCAAAAGAGGGTGATACCGGGGAACCCATGGCACAGCCTGCAATTTGCAGAAAATATTCTCCATCAAAAAAGAAATAATTGTGTTCCAAAGTAAACTTCAACAACGACAAAAATACCTCAACAGGAGGTCCACAATATGCAGGGTTATTGGTAATCAATTTTCTAGTGGATTCAAGACCGGGAATATGCGGGATACTGGTGTACAGTGACACCACGTCTACTGTACACAATAACACCTCGGCTGTGGGAACAGAAAAGTCATTAAGCAAATTTAGCAAATGTGTTGTATCTTTCAAATAGGTATTAGTATCTTGTATACACGGCTGTAAACAAAAATCAAGAAATTCCGAAACAGGATGACATAATGAGCCCCGGGCCGAGATGATATATATATATATATCTTTTGAACTAATTCGGTTACTTATTGATGAAAAAACTAAACAGTTACAGGAATTTAACAGTAAATTAGATGTATGGACTAAGAAACTTGAAGGCAAACAATCAGATGAGGATTTTTTAGTACTCAGAGATAAAATTAATAAGAAGGTTATGAGAGTAGAGGATAAAATTATTATGACTAAGCAAGACAAATTTGAAAGGGATAGATTAGACTATCTATACAATAAAACTAGAACTTGGAATGAAAAAATTGAAAATAAATATAAAAATAAACGAAATAAAAATAAAAATATAAGTCAAAATAATAATAGGAATGGACAATCCCAAAATAAAAATAAAAACACCAACCAAATTCCTGTCCCTGTTAGAGAACAGGAAACTAGTAGTTCTAATTCTTATATTCCCCAAAAATGGACCAAAGTGACTAATGGAAAAAAAGTCACTAAAATCGATTTAGGCCCCACCCTCAAATGTTCCAATAGATTTGAAGTATTGAATCCAACAATTCAAACCCCCAACCTCGTTATCACTGGAACTGATATACCAGTGAGTCATAGGGCCTGATCCAGACCTACGACCGCATTCGCCCATGAGCGTAGCGTACATTCGCCCGGGCGTATAAACTTTCATGCCCATAATACTCCCATTGATTGTACCTGCATACGGCGGCTGAACCCTACCCTAAGATTTTCCAGCGTACGTACCAATTTTCGTACGATACGCTGGTCGTACTGGGCTTAGCATGCCCATACTGTACAATTTAAATGGCTATCCCCGCCTCTGTGTAGTAACTCGAACGTCCGGACTATCGTCGTACAAAACGCACGCCCCTTGGGCGAAAAATACGCTGAAAATACGCTCGCTGTACGCTCATGTCCTTCGGTCAACCGGAAGTTGTCATACTGCACATGCGTAGTGCGTTTTTTTCCCCAAATTTTCGCTTACGATCGGCGTACTATCGCTTGCGGCCGTAGGTCTGGATCAGGCCCATAATGAGAAACCGTGTACTAGTTCAGAGATACACGGCTCCTCTTCCTCTGCAAACATGCAGCAGGATTTTTTAGTCTCCAGTATAATCAGAGACAAACCTTTTCCGAGTCTAGAAAAGGAAAAAAAACCAAGAAAACGGGTTCTAGTAGATGAGGAAAAAGAGGAAAAGGAGGGGAGAGACGAAAAAAGACAGTGTTGAGTTTGGAGGCAGGAATATTCAATCTCTCAAGTGAGCGATTAGGAACCTCTGAACTTCAACTCTTGCAGAAGGGACTTACTTTTGCTCCTACTTGTCCATCAAGTAGTTTTGAATTACTGATTGACTTACATAAATATGCCAGGAATCTTAGCCTCAAACGGCATTTTATGAAAAAAGAAAAAAAGGAGTTAATAGAGAAAGGTCCCCTAAATGTTAATACTATAGTCAACAGCACAGGACTTAAAGAAAAGTCCAAGTTTTACCCAATTGAGTCGAGAGGGAGCTACATCGACCTATTTACTGAGTTGGTAAAGACTGATTTTAAAAAAATTGGAATCCCAAAATGTAACCTACAATTCCAATCTTAAACCCCAAGAAAAGCTAGCTTTAAAAAACCTTATGACTAACGAAAAGTTGGTCATAAAGCCTGCAGATAAAGGGGGGGGGGAATGCAATTCTAGATAGAGACCATTATACCAGGGAGGCATATAAACTCCTTGGTGATACTGAGTTCTATGTGGAGTTAAAAAAGGATCCCACTTTAGAATTCATTAAAGAACTGAGATGTCTTTTAGAATAAGGTCTCTCTAGAAAATGCATATCCCAAGAGGAGTTTGTATATTTGATGAACGAAAGTCCATGCATCGCTAATTTCTATCATCTTCTGAAACTCCACAAGGACAGGCTCAATCCCCCAGAATGACCAATCGTCTCGGGGATTGGGTCTGTCACTTCCAGAGTTTCGGAATACGTGGATTTCTATATCAAAAAATTTGTATGCAAGTTCGAGTCTTATGTACAGGACTCCACACAAATTTTGCAGCTTATAAATAACATACAATGGGAACCCAATTTTTATTTGTGTACAATTGACGTCTCGGCTCTCTACACCTCCATCCCCCATAACCAGGGGCTTGAGGTGTTGAGAAAGAAATTGGAGGAAGATAAATCTCTGTCTCCAGATCTGATTTGGTTTTTGATAGAATGTGCGAGATTTGTGTTAACACATAATTATTTTGTCTTTGAAGAAAAATTCTATCTTCAAATCAGGGGGACGGCAATGGGGACGATTTTTGCTCCCAGTTTCGCCAATATTTACATGGCGGGCTAGGAGCAAGTTAACATCTACGATCGCCTTCATTGCCTTCCCCTGAAGTTTTTTAAGAGATATATTGACGATTTGATTCTTATATGGACTGACTCACCTGAAGCTTTTGCAGAGTTTGTGACTGATCTTAATGTTAATAGTTTTGGGTTGAACTTCACTTCGAAGTTCGGAGGAAGTTCAATTGAGTATCTAGATCTGTTGATAGAGGCCCCAAAATCTATGGAAGGCATTCCCTCAACCTCCACCTTTGTGAAACAGGTAGATGCGAACAGTTTTCTCAATTATCATAGTTGCCATTTTGGGAAATGGAAACGTAATGTGCCATTTTCCCAATTTACTAGACTTCGACGTAACTGCTCTCAGATTGAAGTGTTTGGAAAACACGCAGAGACACTGGCCTCCAAATTTATAGATCGTAACTATCCAGCTAAATTAGTAGAAGCAAGTAAATGCAGATCGAGACAGTTGGAAAGGGAAAACTTGTTACAGTACAAAAAGAAAACAAATGAAGCTGAATATAACAACGTTGGTTCTTTTGTAACTAAATATTCTAAAGATGGTGGAAGAATTAAACAGATCTTGTCCACGCATTGGCCTGTATTAAAACTGGACCCCATCTTGGGCCCATCTCTCCCTCCACATCCCCCAGTGAGATATCGCAGAGCCAAGAATTTAAAATCTTTTTTGGCTCCTAGCCTACTCCCTCCTTTGAACAGGAAAAAATCCCTGTTAAGACCTTGTGGATATTTCCCCTGTGGTCATTGCAAAATTAGCAAATTCGCTCATTCTGAGCGTAAATCATTCATGAATGCTGCTAATACTAAAAAGTTTATTATAAAAAGCTTCATAAATTGCAACACCACATTTGTGGTGTACCTGCTGGAATGTGGTTGTGGTCTTAAATACGTTGGCAAGACCAAAAGACCATTTAAAATCAGAGCGCTGGAACATCAACGCAATATTCTCAATAGTATTAGTAACCACAGCGTCTCACGCCACTTCCAGCAGGTACACCACTCTAAAGTTGACACATTGAAAATGAAACCTATAGAATGGATAAATGTTGACATAAGGGGAGGCGATAGACTAAAGAGGCTTTCCCAAAGAGAGTCCTACTGGATTTTGACTCTTAACACACTGTCTCCAGTGGGGCTTAATGAGGGATTTGACCTCACTCCCTTTTTGTAATCCTTCTAATAGATGTGTATTATTATTATTATTACTTTCATTGTCAGATATATATTTTTTGGGTTATAATAATTCATGCTTTTTACTACATTAATATGAACTACTTATCTCAAGGTTTTAATGTATTCCACTAAACAGCTTTGGGAATAATTGTGATTGCATTTTTCTACTATCTATTATGATGACAGTTTATGGCTGTCTTATAGAATAAATATATGCCTACATAGGCAGTTAAAATCTTTTATATCCCCGAGTACAATGTGAACAATGAGGGTATAATAAATCATTTATTTCTTTAGTATATCAAATTGAATATATATAGTGATTAACTACATTTGTCACGCTCTGGATGTATAGTATGGGCCATTATTGTTTATCCTTTTGTATTACAATTGTGTTTGAATACTAATATCCCGTTTTTTTTCTCTTTAGAAATTACGCCTGTCCATGTAAAATTCATCTATATAAAATTCCTGTTCATGCAATTTTAATTAGTAGAGTTAGTATTCATTAATTATTTTATTTTTTTTAATGTAAAATGTATTATTAATAGCTTAAATGTTTGGGTATACATTGAGCTGTTTAGGATTGTTTGTTGCTTTGTTTTTTAGCTAGCTCTTTTTATTTTTGTAAACTGATTGTAAAAAGTTGTTACTATTGTTGTTATGCTGTAATGGTTGCACTGTCTCTTTAAGATGTGCTTCGTATGTTTAGAGCAGTGCGACAATAAACAACAAAAGATTTTCTGTATCTTGTAAATCACTAGAAAAGATTTTATCTTTTAAATTTGAAATCAATACTTGTATATTACAGTATTAGATTTTTTAGTTTTCCGAATTTCTAAAAACTTACATTTCGAGTCCACAGCTGAGTTCCCAATTAAGTCCGTGGAGCAGTATAAATAAGACCATTGGGCTACTGGGCATTCACCTCCTGACGAAGTCCCACCTGGGGATGAAACGCGTAGAGGCACTCAGTCCTGTGTTCGGCATCGCATCGGCTCCAGCCGCAGTCTCTTCTCTACAGACTTTCACTGTGCAGAGCTCATCTCCGAGATCCTGAGCGTGAGATTAATCTTGTGCCTTGCTGAATGTGCTACAATTACTTGTTATGTGTTGATCCTTACTCTCGGTCTAGAGAGACCTTTTTGGTACGAGTACTGAGAGGGGGAATATTTTATTTTCCTGATTAAAGTATTTTATTGCACTGGATTGCAATGGAGCGCTACTTTTTCTCTCTTTTCTTATAAATTAATAAATAACTAAATATTTAGATATCAATATACGTACATATAAAACTATATATAACAATAAATTAACTAATATATAATTAAATAATATAATTAAATATCTTCAGATCTAACTAATAATTAGTATCTATATATATGTTCGCAATTAAGTTATACGCGAAAGACATACATTCGCAATTCAGATATTCGCAAAAGATATATTATAAATGTGGGAAATTCGAAATAGGAACAATTATGAGATATGTAGAAATGTTTGCATTCGAAAATGAAACATATTTGAAATGTGAATTTATATAAATAAAATTGTTTCGAAATTGGAACATGTAGAAAATAAGAAAATTCGAAATAGCGAAAATTCGAAAAGTGAATTTTTGCAATTTAGCGTTATAAATAGAAAATTTCGAAATCGGGATTTTCTAACCGGAGATTGCATACCCTGCTAAATATAGGCATGCTGTGCCTTATAGTACTACACGCAATTGCATGCTAAGTGCTATTTATTTGCATGCTGCTCTACACATTTTATTAAACTTATTTTTTTAAAGTAAAAATGGTTTCACAAAGGGACCTTGATCGGCGGCGATTTTTTAATTGGAAAGTCGCCGTGATTTTAAATATCCATAAAAAAATCGCTGCCTATCGACGGCGATTGTAAATCGCCAGCTAAAATCGCTGCTTAGTGAAGCCAGCGATTTTTTAAAAAAATTGCTGGAAAAACGCAGTAATGGCTGGCGATTCGTAACTGCAGCTAAAAAGTGACCTTAGTAAATGAGGCCCTTAGGGTTAGGGTAATGAAAGAGGAAGTTTAGAGTGAGGATTAGGATAAGGGAAAATACTCAGCAGTCAGCGATGGATTTTCTTCTGGGGATCTTCAATTACCTCAGTCCGGTGGGTAAAGAACATTCTCACATCGCAAAGGGGGTGTCAAAAATGGCCCTGTCATATAAAAGGGCATTTCACAGTTCATGCTTATAACATAGTTATTCAGCTGTCCTTTTATTGCATTGTTTGTCAGTCACTTGCAGTGGCAAACGCAGGATTTTGAAAGGAGGGTTTCCAAAATATGTAATACATGTGGGGTATATTAGCAACATTTTGGAGCCCGAAAACAGGACAAAGAAGCTCCGCCCTGTTCAAACTATGCTCCCGCCCGGTCCCCACTGTCATACCGCATAGTGCAAAAATGACCCCTAGCCTGTGAGCGTGTGTGTTAGGGAATTAGACTGCAATGCAGCAGAGGTTGAAGGTAAAGTTTTTAAATTGTAAAGAGCTAATTAATATGATGTAAAAAAGACACATGTAAAATGATAATACTGATAATATGGTCGTACTATCTGACTGCCAAAATATCTAAGACGTCCATTAACGTTCTTTGTGAAAGCAGGAAGTTGACCATGTAGATTTAAAAATAATAAAAATAAAATAAATCTACATTAAGGAATTGCGTTGGTTATTGGCTGTAACAAGTCCTGTTTTTTATATTTTTAAGTAATTTATAATTTACTTCTTTTAAACGTTAAAATAGTAGTTTTGTATTGCAGGAACAGATCTAATAGCAATAGCAGTATACAATGCATTACTGGAGCACATTACACAATGGACCAGAACTTTTGTGAGTGCATAAGCACTGTTGAATATGTTGTGACACATAGCCTCACCTGCTTTCCTATTGCAGCACAGGCCAGGACCATCTTTCTCCATGGCAGTCTACCCCCACATAGCCACTAGACCATCCCCTTTCGTGGCACCCGCGAAGCCACACCCTTTTTTTGAAATTTTCCTTTTTTGCAAATTTTAAATTTTCAATCTGAGGGGTTTCTGGGTGCCACTGACTTGCATAGAAATTAAATGAAGCCTGACTATTTATTTTTTAAACGGCATGAGGACTGGCATCTTTTTGTTTAGGTGTCAGTACACCATACACATTTCTACAATGGCAGAAGGTCATTCCAGGATGGTGTACAATCTGCATTATTGTATTTATTTATTTATTGATTTATTGATAACATGCTTTTCACACTGAGCTGTTGAAGCAGTCTGTGGATGTAACAGATGATACACAGTATTTTGCAAGTTTCATTGATACAAGCATCCTCCGGCCATTACTTTTTGACCACACCCATTGACTATTTGGTTGGCCCCCATCAAAGTATTCCCTGGTGGACCCTTAGGGCCCCAGTCCAACCCTGACTGCACTGGTAACCTTACCATCTCCAAAAAAGATTGCATTTACTACAACTCTTTGTTGTCTATCCTTGTTGCCTATCCTGTAAGCAAGACCCTGATTCAGAGTTTGGAAGTGAGAAATGAGAAAGTTACATCTGGGGGGGGCGTGTCTTGGCAGCCGCGGTAAATGGCCGCATGAAAGGCGAGCTCCATCGTTTCCCAGCACTACTTGGCAGCGAGCAGCCCCTTTCCCCGCCGAAGTGGCCCAGCTGATCACCGGACCTCCCGGAGTCCAGCCTGCATCAGTCGCGGTAGGCGACGGCTGCCCTGCAGAGCCCCTCGGAGCTCCCCAGCAGCAGGAGGCCTGCACTGGGACGGCCTGACCCGCGACCCTGCGCCACATACCTAGCAGCGGGGCCCTGATCCATCCTACCTGGGGACCAGCTTAAGACAGAGCAGCCCAGGCTCTGTTGTGGAAGATCCTTCAAACGGAGCCCCTGTGGGGGTAACGGACCGGGGAGCAGCAGAGTCTCTTTGCGCGGTCGCCATCTTGGCGCACACGTGTTTAGGCTGCTCCTGCACCTAGGCCAAGGGTTCCCTCGTCCAAAGCCCAAGCCACACACCTGGACCAGCGCTTCACAGAGCACCAGGCCTGTATCCCATCAAGGTACTGGGGGAAGAATACCTTCACCAGGGTCATCCTGTATGTAAGTCCTGGGGGTCTAGACCTGGAGCTCTTCTTACAGGGGTTCAGAGGGCCCACAGTCTTTCAGTCCCCCCCCTCCTTCACTCCCTTGCAAGAGAACCCTGCTGGCAAGTCTTAGGGTGCAATAAGGGGTGCAATACCTCAAGAATTGCCCTTACTAGGAGCACCACTCTGCAAAGTAAAGCCTAGTACCTTATAATTCCACCAGAGGGCGCCAAAGAATGTTCTAAGCTGCTTTTCACCTGCCATACATCAATACTGTTTTGCTGCACTGTGCTCCTTCAGACTGCACGAATGCCTCTCTTGAAAGTGTACAGCTGTTAATGTCGTAATCTAGGTGGCCCAGCCATGGCACAACCCTGATGTAGGGTTCAACGTTCAGTGAAATGCCCTCCTGCACCCCTGGTGGCTAATCCTCCAACCCACCCCCCTCGCCTGTGCCTTCGCTAACACTTTCAGACCTCATCCGTATGGGAAGAACAAGGCGCCCGTCACAACGGCAGCCGCCTGTGCAAAATAGAGACTCTTCTCCTCAGATGGATTTGCAACATTACCTTACTCCGACCACCCAGGCGTCTCTAGAGCAACCGGCCCCGCCTGACAATCGGGTGACCTTGCCGCATGATCCAGACAGCATGGCCTCCTCACAGTCTGCTAACCTTGCTACCTCCTCTGCGGAATCAACCACTCTGAGTGAGATTTTGACACACCTCAAGTCCCTCTCCACAAAACAAGACATTAGCAACCTGGAAACAAAACTTCAGGCTTCTCTCTCTGCGGCTGTGGCCACTATCCATACTGAACTGTCCGCAATTGCTGATCGGGTCACAGCGCTTGAAGATGACCGAGATGTTACCACAGATTACCTTTCAACTCTGCAAACCTCAGTTCAACGCCAAGCTACGGACCTAAGGGCCCTTAGGGACCGGGTGGATGATTTGGACAACCGCAGGAGGAGAAATAACCTCCGAGTGAGGGGCATTCCAGAGGATATTCCCACACAAGGTCTGATAGATGTCCTCACTAACATTTTTAACTCACTTTTAGGCCAGGATCCCAACACCCAGATTGTGTTTGACAGTGCACACAGGGCGCTTCGTCCCAGAGGCTCCAATTCAGAACGTCCCAGGGATGTCATCTGCAGATTGCACTACTTTGCGGAGAAAGAGGGAATCCTGAGAAAGGTCAGAGTCTCAGACACTATCCAATTCGAAAACCACCCGATCCAAATTTTCCAGGAACTCTCCTGGGACACTCTTCATCAACGCAGAGT
>WWET01008395.1:8910-23042 GCA_011038615.1 Limnodynastes dumerilii | reverse complement strand
ATGTTGATTGCAGGGGAGTCATATTTCATCTGTTGCAAACAGCACTAGTGTTGAGAGGTGATAATTTCCAGACCATGTCTAAATAACAGTGTAATACTAAAGCTGGTCAGTATCTATGTGCAGCAAGCTATTCGAAGATGTATTCCTGCATGCAAAGAATGCTATTAACTTGACTCCCCCCAAAAACAACATGATATTGCCCAGGCGTAACTTTAAGTTCTTATTTTTAGAACTTTCTTAAGTGTGAATCAGGTCCTAAGAGAGGAATGTTATCACTGATTCCCACTCTTGTACTGAAAATGTTCTTATGTTGAGACTTCAACATATAGGGCTGGATCCAGACTTAAGAAGAACATTTTCAGTACAAGAGTTGGAATAAGTGATAAGTTGTTGATTTATTTAAGAAGACTAAATTTTAACTGTTATTTAGCATAGGCCTATTTAGATTGAAATGTTGCTTGATGACCAACATTCACAAGGTGTTAAAATACAAATATAAATTAGAGAATTGCTCACAAAACATTGTATTATATGTAAAAGGGACACTCAATTGCATAGTTTTTAATTTTAATTCATATATATTTTGATGGGTGTAGTTTGCTGCTTCGATGATGTGTCATTCAACAGGTCACTTTGAGGCAGTGAGCGTCTCGTTCCAGCTATTGCAATGTCTCCAAAAATCCAATGGTGACCGATAAGTCTTCTTGACCCTAACCCAAATCTGGATTAAAAAGGTGTTGCAAAGATACAGCTGAAATTAAGCTTTGAGATGTATCATTGTCAAAAATGGGCAATTGCAGAGGCAGCTACTGTTCATCCCTATTTTCACCCCTGATTTTAGAACTATGGCCCGTATTCAGACCTCCGCCTTCTGTGGCAGTCCGTCCGTAACTAACCGATTGAAGTTACTGAACATGCGTAGTAATTATTGTATGCTATTTATGTAGCGTTTCGCTACGTAGATTGCGTTTTCGTAAATAGCGTACCATAATTACTATGCATGCCCAACTTCAATCGGTTAGTTATGGATGGACGGCCACAGAAGATGGAGGTCTGAATATTGGCCCTATATGATTTGCTAATCCTTGGCATAAAACAAATTCCCAAGAATAATTTTGAATAAGACTGATGATCAGCTGAAACCAGATCCAGATTTAGACCTCATAGGGCCATAGGCAATATATTGGTTTTGGACACCCCCAGGAGGGACAAATTCCTCCCATAAATATTTTTGCTGCATCTTTTGCTGAGAGTTTAATATACTTTCTGCAAAGAAAACGGCCTCATTACTTAGCAACAACTGAAAGTTGTACAATTGCAATGTTTGCTAACTATAGAGTCATATTTGCTGAGAGTCTGAAACACTTTGTTTAAAGGATGCGGCCTCATCATTTGTCATCTGATGCAGCAATGCAAGATAAAGGTACCTCATTCCTGAATAAGACAAGACCGTTGTGTGACTTATCAGTGCACCAAGCAAACAAGGCTGCAAAGATTTAAAGTTACATATATCCAAGGGTACAACCAAGGGGTGTTTCTTTTTGCCCTGATTCCTTTACAATCAGGGCTGACCCTAGCCAATTTGGTTCCCCAAGGCAAGATGGTGCCTCCAAGCAGAAAATCAACTCTGCTATTAAAGGTTCACAGTGCAGGTACAATGGTGCCTGGGGAGGCAGCTGACTGAAGATTGGCACAGCTCTGCTTTACAAAGGGGAGGAGCTGCTACACATGTGCTATGTTTCCTTTTCTGCCCTGGGGTGCCCCTCCCCCCTGACAAGATGCCGCTATAGGAGACTCTCCTATACTGCCTATAGCTGGGGCCGGCCCGGCTTACACCCCCTGGATTAGCAATATCCCCTTCTGAGAATTTTGTGTTTATTTAAAATATATATTTTACTTTTTGGCCACTAGTGGCCACCCTGCATCATCCTACTTCTCAGCCTGCTCTCTCCTCTTTCTTTTCTTGATCCCAACCCCAACCATCTTAGAGAACATGGATTAAATGGCTGCCTGCTTTGTCTCATTATGTGCTGAGCTCACCTTAACCATCTGCCCACATTGTCATAGACACTGATAACTGACTAACATGAACTATGTAAATCAGTGTAACTATGTATATCAGGGTAAGGTGAGACACAGGTGAGAATGATACAAACTGCTTGTATCATTCTCACCTGTGTCACACAGCAGTCTTCTGGCATGTATGATCTGTGCTGTCACTTACCTGTCAATCTAAGAAGGACTTTATGTTGACTGTTTATAAGACATGCAGGGATTTACATAATTGCTTCTCAATTAAAGAAGCAATTTAATTGTAGTACAATTATAATAGGGTGAATTTAAGGCACTACTGTGTGGCATAATCTATCAATATAGTCCAATGAGTACAATGGGTGTTTGTGTATATAAATATATATATATTTTTTTTCTAACAGTACTATTTATGTTAATTATATGGAGAGCCCCCTTTTTAAATCCTGTGTACTATGCAGAGTCCACCAGTGACCTCCAACAGTGGATCCTTTTGGGTAAACGCACCCTTGTGAGTGATTGGGTAACCATTTCCATTGATTGCATGGATTTATGACCTTAAAATTTCCATCCTGTTCACATTTAAAATGTTTGGAAATTGCTTTCATGACTCCCTGCTATACTGTATGTCATAATACTTTACCCCTCTCACTTGCATGAGCAAACCGCTCCGTAAGTGTCAATAATGGTAACTCTGCATCAAACAGTTTGGTCCAGATTTACTAAGCTGTGGGTTTTGAAAGAGTGGAGAGTTTGCCCATATGAACCAATCAGATTCTAGCTGACATTCTCTAGAACGCAATAGTTAAATAAGATCTAGAATCTGATTGGTTGCTATGGGCAAAAACAGTTTAGTAAATCTGGACCTTGTGTTACTGTTGGGTTAATCGGTTGCGTAGACATGCTCAGATCACACAAAACTGGGATCTGGCTACATATAAAATGGCATGTTGTATGAAGTTTTGCTCTAGTCCTAAATAATACTGATTATCTTTTCTAAAATCTGTAAACATGTGATGATTTTTATGTGTAGGCATGAGAGTTCCAGTATAGATTTATGTGATTGCTGCAGTCCAGTTATGCTGGGTGAATCTTTCTCTTATTAATATTTTATATTACTATGTAGGCATGTTGATAACAATCAAATTGATTTGTGACTTGTCCCATAATGCTCTTTGCATAGCTTCAGGCGGCTTCTGTCCATGAATAAAATACTGGTACATGCTATGCGTGAATTCGATTTATGTCAGGTTCATATGCAGGTGGGAGCAGTTGACATTATTTTTAACACAAGCTTTATATTGAAGTATTGATATTTTGTGGGAAAGCCCTTCATGTTTTCTGCAGAGAATTATATAGTGATATGATTATATATATAGATTAGCTTCATATTTAGTCAGACTGCTCTGCCTATTGGTATAAGCATGTGCATTTTATTATAGAACCTTTTCAAAGTAAAGTTAGTGTCTGAAATGATTTCCCTGTGTCTGTAGACAACCCTTTAGCATGCTGACTGTGTATTCCCCATTTAATTTAGTAAATCACGATTCAATTATTATTTATTTATTTATTTATTTATTAACAGGTTTTTATATAGCGCCCACAGATTACGTAGCACTTTACAATGTTACAATCTTTATAACAATACTGGGGAATAACAGACAGACTGGGTGGGTAAGAGGGCCCTGCTCACAGGCTTACACTCTATAGGACAATGGGTTTGATACATAAGGGCAAGTGCTATATATCACACAATGGACCAGCCAGGGTGTATGACAAAAGTGCTCAATGCTCTGTATGCTCCAGTCACACAGCAGTGTTAGTAGCAGAGATGAGGGAATTGTAGAACAGAGAGCGTGCGGGTTTGTGATTCGTAATGTGTTAAATTGTAGAAGTGGTTGATAGTATGGTATTTAATGCTTAGAGTGGTTGTGGAATTTGATAAGCTTGTCTGAAGAGATGAGTTTTAAGGGAACGCTTGAAAGATTGTAGAGTAGTGGATAGTCTTAATTACAACACTATGCAAATAGATATCTCTATTTTAAACTCCTACCAGTGGGAAGCACTGATTTTATTTAGTCCCTCCTCTTGACTGGTGCAAATCTCTTTTCAAACAGTGCCAACTTACATCGCAAATCCTTTCCTATGCGTTCTGCACAAACACAGACAAATGTAATTACATCTTTATAGTTATTTATTTAAATCAACATGTTATTGTTAGTTTGATGAAAACAGTTATTCAGGCAGGTGTGACTCCTGGCTGAGGGATTATACAGCCAGTTCTTACAGAGTAATCATAATCATGAAAACTCTAAATAAGTGTGAACAATGTACATTAAATACAATTCATCAGAAAGAATTATAATAAATTAGCAAAAGCTTTTCAACAAGTCTGTTTTGCCTTGGATAATCTTTCAGATGGCATAATGCTTGTTTCTTTCCTTTGTATACATTTTTATTCTATTATCAAATTCAATAACTTGATAATCTTTCAAAGTTAGTTGCTAAAATAATAAAAAATGCCCGGATCCAGAACTACAAGAAAATTCTGTACGTTCACAGCCGATGTAGCTGACAGTTTACAGAATTTGTTATCCTCCATTCTGAACACTGGAATGAGAACACTCACCTGGCATTCCNNNNTCCTGCGTGCACAAGGGAGTTCTGTGTCCTGCACCCTACTTGAAGCAGGATGCAATGCTGGATTATAGGTAAGGCCTTACTGTACGATTAGCGGCTGGATCCAGACTTAAGGTGGAGCTTCAAATTAAGACAGGAAAGTTATTCCTGGGCTAAACCATATTGATTTCAGGGGAGTCATATTTCATCTGTTGCAAACAGTATTAGAGTTGAGAGGTGATGTTTCCTATCCCAAGTCTAAATAACAGTGTAATAGTAAAGCTGGTCAGTATCTGTGTGCAGTAAGCAATTCAAAGATATATCCCTGCATGCAAAGAATACAATTAACTTGACTCCCCCTGAAATCAAGAAGGTTTTGCCCAGGAGTAACTGTGATACCCGGGTGGAAAGGGCTACAGGTCTTACAATAATAGTGGAGGATGTTGGGGATGGCAGAGAGGTGTAGGCAAAGTAAGAAAACTCAGAAATAACTGCACACCAGCATTTAATAAAAATGCCTATGCCCACCCACCATGCATAGAGAGTGAGCCCACCCAGTATGCGGATAGTGAATTCTGCATGTAACACAGCACCAGACAGCTATATTCCGATACTGAATTCCTTGCACTGGGCTTGTGCAGTACAATCTGACAGCCGGCTTATGTAAGCTAGGAATGTAGCCTGTCTTTATTTATTAAATCTGGACCCAGCCAAAAGTATTTATGAATTGATCATATGGGTTTATGTAGATCAGAAAAATACTGATTCATTTAGGGAAATAAAAAAATTAAAATAAGAATAACAAAAGAAAAGCAGTTACACACATTAGGAAGGACTCGCACAATGGCTTGACAGGACAAGTGCAAAGCAACTGCAAGTGTAGAACTGAGCAAAGCCATGTTGAACTGCAAGGTCAGGTAAATTTGAGAGGTATAGTTTCTTAGCTCTACTTTAATACTTTAATTGATCTTAAGCTGGATCAGTCCCCACAACTGCTGATATATGTGCTGGATATTTATAAAGCAGTTGATCATATTGGTAGTTACAGTAATTGTTTCTATGCCAATGTCATAACCAATATTTCTCAAAGTCTAAGACCTCAGTGGGTTTCACATACACACATGGGTCTGGAACAATGCACAGACCAGGGTAGTTACCTCCCCTCTGTCGTGCGTAGTCCATAGAGATACTTTAACTCTTCCGTGTAGATCTGTGTCCGCATGAGCACAGATCCACATGGATCTCCTTAACGCTGCCCCATGCAGCTATTGCGTGGAAATTGAGAAAGAGGGGTGCACCTTCCTATAATCACTGTAATGAGGCTGCTCTAACGCCATCTAGAGAGCATGCAAAATGCATGTGTCTCAAGCTCATTTTAGGAGCACAGGCTAGCGCGTGGGCCGTTGCTAAACAACAATCAGCTGGTAAGCTGATAGTTGAGGAGTGCATGGGAATCTCTCTAGAAGTTTCTGGAGGGTGATTTGGGTGGGTGCAACTCAGTGTGGTACAGGAGTTGAGGGAAGTAAGATTGTTCTTGGTGGAGATCTGAGGTGACTGAATTAATGCGGAGAGGAAAGTTGAAAGTGGCAAAAAGTATTGTCAGTGGTATCCAGAAAAGTTGAGAGAGACGCAGAGAAAAGAATTGGAGGCGGTGTCAAGTGTTTTTGGAGGTGACTGAAGGTGACGGGAGCGAGATGGAGCAGAGAGACGGTGGCAGTGAGAGGAGACAACAGAGGTGACCAGAGAGAGAGAGAGAGAGAGAGAGAGAGAGAGAGAGAGAGTTACTGGAGGATATCGCAGGTTACAGGAGCGAGTCAGAGGAGTGAGTTGGAGGTGGAGAGGAGTATAACAGAGGTGAATGGAGGTGCCAGGAGTGAATCGAAGGAGAGAACTGGTGACAGTGGGGAAAGAAATTGGTAGTGAGCTCAGTTGTACTATCAAGGTAGATCAGAGAAAGGAGTTGGCGAAAAAACGGAAAGGATCGTATTAGTGGCAGCAAGCGGAGATAACAGAGGTGACCAGAGAGAGAGAGACGAAGAAGAGAGTCAGAGACAGAGAGGAGTGTTAGTGGAGGTGATGGGGGGTGAGTTGGAGGAGAGAGTTGGTAGTAAGGGAAGTGTTACTGGAGGATATCGGAGGTGACAGGAGCGAGTCAGAGGAGTGAGTTGGAGGTGGAGAGGAGTATAACAGAGGTGAATGGAGGTGCCAGGAGTGAATCGAAGGAAAGAACTGGTGACAGTGGGGAGAGAAATTGGTAGTGAGCTCAGTTGTACTATCAAGGTAGATCAGAGAAAGGAGTTGGCGGAAAAACGGAAAGGATCGTATTATAGACTTAAATTAGAATTGTTAAAGTGTTACCATGTACAAGAAACAAGTTGCTAACAAGTATTTTTAAGTGTTGGGCAGGAGGGGTTGGAGCTGGTTTGGGCAAGTTCAGTGGGAAGGGAAACGGGTAAACTGTATAACTGTGAATTGTATGTAATAGTTAAACGTATTTTCATTGTCTGAATCTGTACAGACTGTACTTGATATCTAGGAAAGTATAATGGTCGCACTAGCCATGTATATTAATCAAAAACCACAGTCAGGGAGGTTTGAAGGTGCCACCATAGGTTCAAAAAATATAGTATTCCACACAAGAAGTACTTGATATCTGAATCAATTTTATTGTTAAAACCTAAGTTTCCTGCAAAGAAGTTGACCAAAACAAAAGTACTAAAATATAAACAGAATATTTTGAAACGCAAATTGTGTCTTTACTCTAAGTCATTCACTTGCTGTCACACCTCTCCGCAATTCCTCACATTGGGCCTGATCCAGACCTAAGCTCGGCTGCGTTTATACGATGGTCATAAGCGTAAAAACGGCTATTTGTACTTACTGCGCATGCGAGGGGCAGATGTTGCGCTCAGAAATTCTGAGCGTATGGGCCTTGAGCATACCAACCTCATAGCAATGCTCGAGGGGGCGTGCCTGCCATATACGAAATCCATAAATATGCACAGAGGGCAGGGTGAGGCATTTAAATCGTACGGTATGGGCGTGCTAAGCGTCTTAACTACGCAATGAGCTTACAGACGCCCGCAGTTACGATCAGAAAAGTTAGGGTAGGGTTTGCTGGGGCGTAAGAAGGCAAAACTAAGTACGACCAAGGGGAGCGCCAAGGGAAGTGCATCGTAGGCAAGCTGGCATAAATACGCTACGCACATAAGCGTTTCATGAGCGTAGGTCTGGATCAGGCCCACTGACCCTTAGCATTCGGTCACCACAATTCTACTTGTCTAATCCTGCCCTGCGCGGATATTACTTGCAAGGGGACCTACGCAAGCGGCTTGTGTAAGCCCTCTTGCTTTAGTAAGTGTGAATCCGGCCCATTATTTTTAAGAAACCCTGTACTGCATATAATATAGTTTGATCCAACATTCCCACAATCTGCCCCATTCTTAGTAAAACAATGGATATTATTATTGATAGAGAAGGCTTCATTATGTGATTTTCATAAATTGGTGTCATCAAGCTCCGCGCTGATGCTATAATATCTTTCCTACCTACAACTGTGAATTAGTCAGATTAAGGCAGTAAAGAGCACAAGGTAACCTACTTACCTTTATAACCCCCCCCCCCCTTCCCCTATCCAACCAACAAAAATAGATAACAGCAAAACAAAATGTTTAGGCTCTAGTTGGGACCTCGGATTGCAAAATCATTGAATAGGTATGGCCATAGTTAGGTTTCAATATTCACAATACCAACAGTGACCATGGGGAACTAAAGTACAGACAGGATGCAGAATAGAATAGGGCATTTTATAAGCAATGTCATAGATTAGGACATTTTATATGCAATGTTTGACAAATCAGTAACTGAAGTAAAATTAATGCTGTTCTAGAATGATTTTAGCTGCCTCCCTACAATATCTATAAATGAAATCCCTTAATTCATAATGTATGCACCATTTTAGAAATTGTGATCATATTAAAAAAGTTTTTTCTGTGAATAAATACAAATACAAATGCTTCTAAAGTGCAATTTGTTTGCTCTGTATTACATTATAAAAATTAAAGTCCTTTAACTGTCTGAGGCTTTCTTTTTTTCATGGTAAATAGGTCCAGAGGAATAGCACGTATCCTGCTCAATGAGAGAATGCCAAACAGAATGTATATTATTTACTGGAACAAATTAGGATGCAGCTTCCCCTAATTTCTCTGCTAAGTGCTCCTTAAATGCTCAACACTAACTGAATTATGAGATGAAAGTGCTTTTAAATAGGATTTACTGAAAATCAGCAGCATTTTTTGGTTCCACTCCCTGACGTGCCTCTGGAGACTTTGTCACACAGCTAAACCCATTAAATGCCATAGGATGTACACACCAAGAAGGATTGCTGTCTCTAGCAGTACTGTATAATATATGTTTAAACCTATCTTTTCATTTGACTAATAGCTTTGAAAAACACTGCTTCCACTTGGAACAGTTAGAGCAGAGATCCACATTTAATGGACAGTTAGGACCTAAGATCATTGGAGAATGCTGTGGTAGGCTCAATGGGTAAAGTATGTTTAAGAACTTTGAATTTAAGGTCAATTGATGAATAACATGAATTAGTAGCTTGAAATTATAAATGGAATATAGAGATGTTGATTGGAGGAACTTATCACTGATTGCTTGTCTTCTGTGTGAATTATCACATGGCCTCTATTGCAAGAGTAATGGACCTCTCAGGCTATAGGGCCGGATCCAGAATTAGGTAAGTCAGGGGATTTACAAGTCTCTTCCGTAAATCAACTGACAAATAACACCAGATGTTACGTTATTGTAACTTCTAAAGTATGTTAGAAGACCCATGGAAGGGGCTGGCACTTCACTGCTGCATGTCTAATACCAGCCATACAGGCGGGTTTAGGCATGAAATTTAAGGACCGGGGGCAGCGAACAGCAGTTACGTGTGGATCTGTGTCTGGACAGAAGCAGATCTGTGTGGAGAAGTTTAGGTATAGTTCTGGACACGTAAGAGAGGGGAGTGACAGACTATAAGACCCCCGGAGAGCATGCGAAGATCTGGATCCGGCCCATTGTTGTGTTATTATATTATTTTTGCATAAGCTTTGTGGGAAAGCAAGGAAAAGCAAACCTTAAATTCTAATGTTAGCTGCGTTAACCTAATCGCTCCAAATAATTATTACAGAAAGGTTCCTTTGATTTTAAAGAGAATTTAAATTTCCCCATTATCAGGTGAAATGTAATACATGGACCGTAGATCTAGGTCTACGTTTCATTAATTGCATAAAATCTAAATGGGAGTAGGTGCTTCTTAGGTTGACATTTATGTTCTATGAGATTACTATTATATAAATGTCATCTAAATAAGCAGGGTTTATCGCTTGTACTTTTCATTTTGCATAATTTACACTTTATGGAATAGCATTCACAGATATCTCAGTCTTAACAAATTCAGATTTTTTTTCCCCCTAAAAATGTATTTAACACTTGCATAATATTTTGCATTTATGCTGGTTTTGAATTACATTTTATTACTGCTGCATTGTAAAAAATGTGAACATTTACCATGGACATTTATATTTGCCATTTTTTAAATATCCCCGTTTAACATTGCTGTTCAACAGGTGAGAGACACAGCAACTGGTTAGTTCTTCGTATATGGAGGTATCACGAATGCCAACCATGGAGGAGGCTAAGAAGCACCAAAGAGTGTTCTCTAAACCAGAGGCTCCTTCTTCATCTTCTCCCTCTCCATCATGATCTTAGCTAATGGAGAAATACATGGAGAAATAAAAGAGATTAAAAAGGAAGAAAGAATAAAAGTGACATATTAAGGAAAGGTTAGGGGTATCCCAATTTTTATGGATACCCCAAAAAACTCACCAGATCGCAGTGACAGTGAGAGCTTAATGGAGTATTAGGGTTTGTTTATGGAAGAGGCATCTTGACAGTAACCCTTATATGCCCTGTAGACTTGAATGAATTTTCCTTAGTTATTACCTCTCCCAGTATATATATCTGTTATAAATATTTGTGATTTGATCCAATCAAATGGACAGAAATTATAAATGCATTGGATCCAGACTTAAGAAGGAGCTTAAAATTAAGGACCTGATTGACAGATAAGAAAGAACAGGATTCTGTGCGTATATTTAAGAACAGTTACACTGAGCATGTCCAGAACTCAAAACTACGCACTGAAACCATGTAAGAATGATTCACATATAAGAACGGTTACTTAAGAATAATTCATACATGTAAACGGACAGACTCACGCATGCGTTTCTAGAGGGGAATGGTTCTTAATGCAAATGAGCAGCATTCAGATTACTAATGTACAGTGTGGGCGTTCCTCGAGACTTAACAATGATTCACTGTTAAGAAGGGCTTGCGTAGAGTAAGATACGCACGGGAAAAGATAAAAATGTCCCCTACTACTCTTATATTGACATCTGCATGGTTATCAGAGAGCCAAAGCCTCATGCTTTTATGCTTGTTCAGCACACAGCTGCTGTGTGATTATAATGCATGTGAGTCATTTGATTTAAACAATTAAAGACTTATCTTTTAAAACTGCTGTTATGTTATCATTTTGTGTTTTAATTTAAAGTTTGATTTACATTTATTTGCAGTTTGTGCATAATTTCATTGTTTATTGTAAACATTTTTTAAACATATTTTTTTTCAATTTACCTTGTAGCATGTTTGCATTGTTTGTGTGTGACCCTTACCTTCTTGTCTTTCAAAGATATATCCCTGCATGCAAAGAATACAATTAACTTGACTCCCCCTGAAATCAACACGGTTTTTCCCAGGTGTAACCTTAATCTCTTAATTACAAGTTTTGCAATAAAAACAAATATTTTTTAAAAAAATAAACATAAACATATGTGGCAGTATCCCATAAAAGGTTGAAAGTTCTTACATAGAAACATCATATTATGTAGCACTACACAATGTTTAATTAACCATTTACATCATGCCCCATTAGAAATTACAGTCTAAATTCCCCAACTCACAAACAGACTAGGATTATTTTTTTTATTAGCCAATTAACTTAAACCACAACAGATAAACTCACAACAGTTAAGTCTTTATTCAGGAATCTGACCTCAGCACTGTGTGGCAGACTACCACTTCTTTAGTGGTGGTAGTGATATAGGGTTAGGGTTTCCACTAAATTCTGTTTTTGTCTTTCTGGCAAGTATGTTTAATAGAGGGAAAATCAGAAAATAAAACAAAACTGATTTGAAATGTGCCAACAAATGTAAAATAATATTCTGTCTTTTCTAGGTAATTGCTGTTATTATTGATAAACATAAGATTTGTAAATTCTATACTTGTTGGATTTTTATTTTATTTATTTTCTTGATGTAACAAAGTTATTGAATTATATGACTAATAAAGACAAATCGTCTTCCAAGTTAAAAGACTCTACCCATTGTGAGGGAAAGTGTGTTTTCAATTCTGTCAAAATAAAGTGTAATTTAATCTTGGTGGAGGAGATGTGAGTGGGAATGTTAAGTAAGTGCCATTTAGCTGTAAAGAGGTTTGCTGGGCCTGTATTTCTTTTGCTGGGGCATTTGAAATATGACAAGACATCTTTGTGTGATGAATTTCAGAGAGTGCATCAGACCCTCCAACATACAAATAAATGTGTATTAGTTTCTTCTGTCATCAAGAGATACATGATCTTGCAAACAAGTTTACAGCTTCTAGAAATGTACTAGGCTTTGTGCCATTTGTTATATGCGGTGATCATGTTTCCCATCAGCCACTGTCTGAATTTATTATGTCTGATGATTTAAACATAAAGTTAGAATAAATAAACGTTTTAAAGGAATAAACCATTTACATTACCAACGGTGTGGTGGAACAGCAGTGTAAAAACAGAATTTCTGCTACAGAAAAATGTACTTAAATTATGTTTTTACTGCTTACATTTGCATGATTTTTTTTTATACCAGCGAAGATCTTCTAACCAGGACACTAACTCATCTGTCTTCTAATACCCCTTTCACATCGCCACGAAATACCCGTGATTTTCGCCAAAAACCCGGGTCTCGGCAAAATCCCGGGTATTTCGTGGAGATGTGAAAGGTGCACTTCTGGTGGACCAGTGTCAGAAGACCCAGGAATTCAACCCGGGTAAAAAGAAGGGTTATTCCCGGGTCCGACATGGGTAGGGGTGCAGTGTGAAAGGTGCTACCCGGGTTTTTTAACCCGGGTAGCACCTAATGTACCTCGATTGGTGGAATTTTTTTACTATTGCCCTGGCAACAAGTGTTGAAAGAGCAACGGTAAACAAATTATGCACCACGATGACGACAGGGTAGACCCGGGTCTCTGAATTTCCCAGGTCCGCCCTGCAGTGTGAAATGGTGTCTGTGACCCTGGGATCCTCTGCTGCCCTGGCAATATCCCGGGTCTGTGAACCTGGGATATTGCCGGGGCGGCAATCTGAAGGGGGTATTAATTACGTGTTTGTTTACACCCCTGCTGAGTTAACAGTGCCAGGACACACCTCCTCAAGAAAAGGGTATCTGTTTATATGGGCAGCATAGAGGTACATTAGGGTAGTCTTACAGCAGTAGTTCAGTTGACTTCTGACAAAATGGGACCCTAATGCTTGCTTGTGTGTATGTGCGTGTATGTGTGCGTGTGTGTGTATGTGAGAGGGAGAGAGAGAGAGTGTGTGTGTGTGTGTTTTTGGGATTTTAGATTGTAAACAATATTATATTAACATATAATTCTACTTGAAGCAGATAAACTGACCAATCAAGGGGAAATAGGTAGGACACCAAATTGTAAACAAATTTGAATATTGCATAATTTGAAAAAATAGACCACTGCTGGCACTTATTGATACCCTTAAAAAACTACAAAATAATAAAAAAAACATTGAAGAATGACAGTGCACTTATACACTACACTTGGAAATACAAACATTGGATTCATTCATTACTGGATTCATTCGTTATATTGCACTATACCCATAAGTATCAAGAAAAAGGGGGAAAGACAGGGAATATGTGGTGCACTCAAGCTCCCTTTAACAATGGCAATGTATTTATAAAATCTCAAACTTTATTGTATATAAATTAAAACTTAGGTAAATCTATAACCACTGTTAATTATTCAGAATAAATGTTACAACTAATAGAGGGATTTATTGTAAACACATGGGCAGCCGATGCCAGCGAAATATAAAAACGAAAAATTATTTGTGAAATGACAAGACAATGAGTGATTAAAACCAGGAGGGAATCCTAAGGTAGGTGCCAATAATTGCTATAGTAAAGTACAAAATCTGTAATCTAAGTGAACCCAGCTGTTAGATGCAGCGCTGTTAGTAATTATGTTGATGATGTAGTGATATTAAGAATTAGATATAATTTGGATAATGGCAAGGCATATATCATATAAAGATGTCAAAATTCCCAAAAAAGTATTCCTGGTCACTATAAATATCTTAACCAGAA
>WWET01008394.1:17472-38664 GCA_011038615.1 Limnodynastes dumerilii | reverse complement strand
AGTACATTTAGTAAAAATATTTTTAATAAATATTACATAGTATAAGAATTAATATATGAAAAGTAAAATTTTGACAAAAAACACTAATCATTTGGTATTCCAAAAATAGTATTTATTAATACTGGTTTGAGCTTCAATTTTGTGAAAATGCAATTTGCATAAACTATCCAATAATGCAAGAGAACTTTGCATGAACATCACAAATAGTGCTTTTTCAATAATCTATTTTGTTTTCCTTAAGGATTTGCGTGTGGGTGTGGAGGATGGATGACGCAGTAAACCCCCCCTTGTTCGGGCACTACGACGTACAGGCATGTTAGGGCCACTATTAACAGGAGTTGATGTCTGGCTTGTATCTACAGACGATGTGGATGCAACTGCAGGTGTGTCTCTAGTACTTAATCTAGAAACGTGCTCAGCACAAAGATGTGTTATTTTGATGTTCATATCCCTATTAACACTTACACCCTCATGCATCACAGAACAAATTTCAGTAAGTATTATGTTCTGTCTTTCGATTGCAGCGCCAAGTCTGTTGAAGCCCATAAGGGTCACATTTTGACTATTACTGGTGGCACGCATTACCCTTCTCATTGATGTTCTATGTGTAGTAAGAAACATCCCCTGTCTCTCCTCCACTCGCTCCATAGTATCAACTACCCTTTGCATCAGCTGTTGTACATCATTTTGAACAGGTATTACAGGGCAAGCTACATGACATTCAGGATTTAATGGTGAAGGTGTGATTTGTGGCTGTGGTTCCACAGCCTCTAAGTTCAGCAACACAAGGATTATTGTGTTCATCCACTGTAACAATTTCATTGTCATTTGTTAATTGTAACAAAAATAATGATTATATTTCTTTTAAACACAGGTATTTAAAAAAAAAAATAATTATACTCAAAAATGGATCAGCTCACCAGAAAAAACATCTTCTGATGAAGACATCTCAATGTCAGGTAGTGGAGCTGACGCAGGTTCAGGACCTGTTGTACACCCGGGAGATGGTTGTAGTTGTGGAGAAGATGGAATTTCTCCAGCAGGACTAGGATTAGTTTGCTCAGAAACATTAACATCAAGACATGGCTCAGCTACAGCATCAACTGTATAAAGGTAACATATATAAGCATCATGAATTATTATCTGAATGATTGTATAAATATTAAATCATTATTTTTATCAATATATTTACCTTCTTCCAAAGGAGCATATGTGTCTTGTATGTTAATGCCTTGTAAAAGCTCATCATAGATGATTGGCCTCATGAGCTCCTCATAATCTTTAAACAAGATATTCTTACGGGGACCACCCCCAGTTTGTGCTGCCGCTCTGCGTTCCTCCTTTATTTTAGATTTAACTAAAATTTTGATATCAGAGAAACAACGACGGCAACTACTTTCCGTACGCCGGTATAAGCCAACTGAATTAACGGCCAAAATGACCTGTTGCCACAGCATATGTCAGGCCCATCTTCCCCAAGCAACTGGCTATAATTAGCCATCACCGTCTCCACTAAGGCAACATTCTCTTCATAAGAAAATCTTATATTTCTTCCTGATTTTGTTTTAACAGGTGCAGATTGAGCACCGTGGGAGGAGCCGCCACCACTTCCTGATGGAGTCTCCTTTCTGCTGGACATGATGACACTATAATGAAACAAAATGGACAATAGAACTATAAAAAATTACAAGTGACAAGTGTAAATTGACATAAGATATTATTTATTAAGTGCTATCATTTTAATTTCAAATATGTATTAAAAAATTTCATCACAAAATTCATTTATTTTGGATGTTAAATAAATAATGATCTATACCGGATTATGATTGCAATTTATGACTAACATTTTACACAGTTGACATTTTGTATATAGTTTGAAACACCACGATGGCCTCTATACCAAAGATTATACGATGATTTTTTAGAACATTCATACTGGGTAATATAAAAATACAACATGTGATTTCCATTACACTATGTGACATACACTGACACATATTAAAGATGACTTTTATTTGGCTAATACCAAAAATATCAAAACACAAAATAAAAACCATTGGGTATAGTACATATGTATTTGTAACATATATACATAAGACTCACTAAATATCCACACATATCAGGACTCTAAAAATGGTTTTGAAATATATTTCAAAATGTACAACACATGAGTTAGTTTTTAGGTCACGGCAAAACATGAAGCAAGCTAAATTAAAAATGTAACATATATGTACAATTAATGATGTAATAAAATGTAAACATACTTACAGAAAGTTGTGTTATGATTATATGAAAGTTTTGAGGATCAAACTAGTTCCAAAATGCAGCCAAACAATTCCACCCCACTTCAGCAAATACAAACACTGCAAACTAAAATGGTGGACAGAGACTATTTATACACAGTTCAAATCACTTAATCTCGCGTAATTTCACACAAATGACGCGATTTGCAGGTCATGATACGATTTGCAAATCAAAACCTTACTCCTATACTTTAACATTGTGATATATTATATCTCCGCGATTTATAGATCAAAATCAATGCGATATTGATCTTTCCAAATCAAACCATCTCTTGTGATATTTTTTAAATCGCATCCAAATCGCATGTTACTGAATACGGTGATTTGTGAAAAAATATCACATCAATATCGCCGCGAGATGCTTTGATTTCATATCACACTGAAAAAATCGCGTTTAGTAAATAAACCCCTAAAGGTGCTGAAGGGGAAAAAGACAAACCCTTTGATAGAACTGCTATATGATCCTCTGTAAGGACATGTGTTGATAAATTTATAATTTGCAATGCACCTTCTATACCTTTTAATAGCGTCTGCGGCCTCGTGTCCTCCTTCGGTTGGCTGATGTTCTTCCGTTTCCAAATTAGAATTTTCTCCATCAGTCGTCTCATACTCAGACTGAGAGGACATAGCATTGTTAAATCTGAATCTACGAGAGTTGGCTGTTCTCCAAGTATATGCTTTATTTTTGTCAAAGTCATCCTTGTCCCTAAGGAACTTAGATTTTTTTCGATTCATCACTTGTATATCAACATTTTAACCTCATCTTTAATTCTACTATACGCAGTCTGAAAAGCTTCCAATGTTTCATGATTTTTTAAAGATTCAACCAACAATTCAATATCATGGTTAATTTTATTCAAAGTTACTTCATCATGTTGTACTAAGACCCTTGGCAATTTACACGAGCATTTAGTCAAAGTGGCCTCCCATGCTTGATGTAATTCAGGGGTGGCCAAAGGGAAGGTAGAGAATACTCGTGGCCGAAGCCCTCTCGGTGTAATGTTATTCTGAATATAGTTTTTGCACATTGAAATATTCCAACAAACTTTCGTTTGACGAATCAACAGATTTTTAAGAACCATTAAATCCTTAGCCCAATCACTGCCACCAGGTCTATTAGGGTCATTAGTTAAAAAATCCTCTGTTTCCCTTCTCAATTGACTTTGCCTATCTAATAAATCCTGACTGATGCTGAAAGCAGCCATAATAAAAATAGCAGATCAGTTCCAGAAAATGTCAGGTAAATAAAGTATCCTCAGAAAATCTTAATGAGATGTGCTAACACAAAACTAGAGTGGTACTCTTAAAAGGAACCACTCAATATGCATATACAAACTAAAGAAAAAATAGTGTTGCACCAAACTCAAATATTTACTAAATTATTCAATCAGTCAGGTGAGAGTACCGCTGCTCCTAAACCCAAATTCATACAATAAGCAAAAGAAAATGTCTACTCAATCCTGAGTGACATAGGGGGAATAGGTTTTTAAGCAGCGCATAACTCAGTAATGCAGGGAGTCAAATGAGGAATAAAAACTTCAACATTTTATTGATACATTTAAGATCCACTAGGCAAAAATATCAAAACATCAATTAATTTGAAACAATGTTCACTCAGACTGATTCATGCGTGAGCATATAATTAGAAATACAAAATAGCAAAGTGTAACAACGGGGAAAAGTGGAGGAGGCTGGCTAAATTTGCCCTAAACTGCAAAGGAAACTCACGCTTCTCCCCTACCGGGGCCGTATCTAAGCCCTCCCTATGCTTCCCCTAACACTAACCATAAAGGAAAAAATCTCTCCAATGAAGCTGGCTGAAAAAAGGATTGGTCTCACGAGTGAAGATTCCATCAAAGAATGTAAACAGTGAGGCAGCACACAGGTTCTCCGGAGCTCACGCTGGACTGCAGCACCTGATGCGCGTTTCGCCGTGATGATAGCTTTGTCAAAGGTGTTGCCAACATAAGATCAGGTAGCTATTTAAACTTCCCTTATCCAATCACTGAACAGCGGAGTCCCACGTGATATTGGACTCCTAAAAACAGGAAACAAAGACGTATCTTATATTATGAAAAAAGCAAAAAACAAATAAAAATATATCTCACAACACCTAATAGGCTCCAATGGCACTCAAAAGGGGAGACAAGGTATGAGAACAGTAGAGTATGCTTATTTCTTACAAAAAGGAAACATAGGACTCGTTCTCATTTAACCCCCTCGGTGCTGTGCTATTCAAGAGAAAAATCCACCTTGTTTCTTTACACAAAAGCATCCTATCTATATCTCCACCTCTCAAATTAGGTGTGATTTTTTCAAGAATAAATACTTTTAAGCATGATAGATTTGCATTATGACACTGTAAGAAATGCCTGGCTACGGGGGTTAACATCTTAGATTTATTTAAACGCTGTTGCGAATAGATCTAACATGCTCTAAAACTCTCTGCTTTAATGGTCTTTTGGTCTTTCCAACATAGTACAATTTGCAAGTGCATATCAGACAGTAAACTACATATTTAGTATTGCAATTAGCAAAATGGGTCAATTTATGTATGCTTTGATAGCGATCAATAACATCAGATTTTCTCAACATATAAGGGCAAGCAGAGCAGGTGCCACATGCATAAGTCCCCTGGTATTTGTCATCCTTTCTAGATTTTATACTGAAATCACTATGTACTAACACATCTTTCAAAATCTTGGCACGCCACCAACATATGGGAATGTGTGTCTTGATGATATTACTGAGAAAAGGATCAGACTGTAACACTGCAATATGCTTATTCAAAATTTGTTGAATACTGTCTGACTGGTCATTAAAGTTCGTGATAAAACGCACCACATTATCCTCCTTTGTGTTTCTTTGGGGATAGATAAGTTTCTCCCTTTTGACTTGACAATATGCCACTGACAATGATTTTTGTGAGTATCCTCGATCTAAAAGCCTGGACTGGAGTTCCTTAACTCTAAGTTTATATTGAGCGACCGAGGAGCAGTTCCTTCTGATCCTTAAATACTCGCCCTTGGGTATATTCCTAACAACATTAGCATGGTGGGCACTCGTTCTAAAGAGGATGCTATTCGTTGCTGTATCCTTCCTATATAGGTCGGTACTCACAGAGCCAGAGGGATTTGAAGATATTGTCACATCTAAAAAGTCAACCTTCTGTTGACTTTTCGTCATGGTTAGTTTTAAATTTAAATTGTTGTCATTCAAGATCTGGACAAAATTCTCCAGAAGCTCACCATCACCCTGCCACAAGCATCCACATTTTATACATACACACTGCTGACAACTAATTGTTGGCTGTGTGTAATTTAGAATATGCCCGATTGAGCATCTGAGTAATTGGGAAAGGAATACTATGGATATTAACACACATTCAGTCATAGGTTTTAGATACTAATAATTTATTGATTCATATACCAAATATGATCATAAGCAACAAAAATATGGGCTCACCCCTAAAAGTTATATTTAGATATAAAGGTATATTTAGATATAAAGTGCTATCTGTGTGTATTTGCTTTGAGTTGCATGCGCCCCTGCGAACCCACATTTTATACATACACACTGCCGACAACTAATTGTTGGCTGTGTGTAATTTAGAATATTCCCCATTGCAACAAAATCCCGCTGCAGACCTGCTGCTGGACCTGACGGAAGGGAGGGTTAGAATTAGCATAGCATATTGGGTTGGTGTTGGGGAAATGGGGCCTGATCCAGACCTACGGCCGCAAGCGATCGTACGCCGATCGTGAGCGTAAAAACGGGCAAAAAAACGCACTGCGCATGTGCAGTATGACAACTTCCGGTTGTCCGAAGGACATGAGCATACAGCGAGCGTATTTTCAGCGTATTTTTCGCATAAGGGGCGTGCGTTTTGTACGACGATAGTCTGGACGCTGGATTTACTACACAGAGGCGGGGATAGCCATTTAAATTGTACAGTATGGGCGTGCTAAGCCCAGTACGACCAGTGTATCGGTACGAAAATTCGCACGTACGCTGGAAAAACTTAGGGTAGGGTTCAGCCGCCGTAAGTAGGTACAATCAATGGGAGTGTCATGGGCGTGAAAGTTTATACGCCCGGGCGATCATACGCTACGCTCGCGGGCGCTCGTGGTCGTAGGTCTGGATCAGGCCCATTTAGAGCAGTACTTACCTGTCTGCAGCAACCTCCATCATCGTAAATTTGGCAAAAAATATATATACACACACACATACTTACAGTGTTGTTATGGGGTAATGGTAATACGGTTACACTCTCCGGTACAAAAATATTATTGACGAAAATGGGACATCCGAAAGTTCCTTTTCAGAAACAAGGTTGTTTTGCCTGTGTTTTTGTTATGCCTGAGGGTTACAATTGGAGATTCGGGAGACGATCCTGTCTGAAAGGAGAAAAAGAGATTGATTACATGCTTATATACTAAGAAGAAAGTGTGAGTAGCTACGTTGCTGACCACTTTATATATAATTTAATGTGTTTGACTGCACTAGGGGGTGTTTTCTGTCTTTATTTCCCTGCCCAGAGACCCCAAGGATTTGGAGGAGGAAGGGGAATAATCTATTTGAGGAGAAAGGAGAAGATTCATAACGCAACAGAACGCAGATAAGGAGCAATTGAGGACGCAACAGAACGCAGATAAGGAGCAGTGAAAATTGAGGACTGGGTATTGTATGGACTATTTGAGAAATAGGACTATGAATTGATATTCATTAAGGGACACATTTTTTGAAGACCTGGACTTTATCACTGAAGAGTGGGCGCTTGATATTTATACTGAGTTTTCTGTTGTTTCACATGATAGTACAATACTCATACCAGAGGATTGGAAAAGAGGGGATTTTAGGTGTTTCTCCCCACTACTCAGGTTTTGATCTGACTCCGGGGAGCGCAGATTAAAGTGTATTAACCCCCTTTTTTGAGATCTTATTGGCTGCTTCACATGTGCTTTTACAGTGCATGTCATTGTTTTAATGGGCTTGAAATTAATGCAGAAATGGCAACATTGATTTTGACATTTGAAGTATGGATTAAAAAATGGAAAAATCTTTTAAGATTTTATCTGCTTTATTAGTTAAAAAAAACCCTGTGAATTAAAAAATGTAAAATTCATACCTCTGATCCAGAGTCTAATTAAATGGACACTAATATTGATAGAAAGGCAATATGTGTATAGAAATTTATAGGCAAGTAGGTATAATGAAGCAGGCTACACAATTACATAGCTTACATATCTGGATTGTTTACACTATATGTAATTGTTGAATTTTAAGATTTTTTTTTATGTTTACTGATCTAAAAAAAATCCCAAAAAGCAAGATTTAAATAACACTGGTAGACAATGACATTGAACTTGATTCAGACCCCTTATTTTCATATATGTGAGGGGGGATGTTGCACAGGATGACAGAGCATGCTGGCACTTGTGGTTCTCCAAGCACTAGAATGCCCTGGCATCCTTGGGGATGCTGATGCTTGTAGCACTACAAGCATCAGCATGCCCTATACTTTGCAAAAGTTTTTTGTTTTTTTTTGTGATCTGACACTATAAACAGATTTGTTTACTGTTGCCCTAGCAACAGTAGACAAATCTCACCAATCGGGAGGCCATGTGAAAAATCCGGGTTGCAAAACAACCCGGGACCTTTCACATCACCACTCTTCCCAGGTAGGACACAGGAAAAACCCTTCTTTTTAGACTCGGGTCGACCGGAAGTGCCCCTTTCACATCACCACCAAATACCCGGGATTTTGCAGACACCCGGGTTTTTTGCGAAAATCCATTAGTCCATGCCCTAAACTATAAATTGTTAAACATCCAACAGGCAGCACCCCAAGTATTTGTAGGTAAACTGTTAACTAGGTCTTGTATTTAAGGTACCGACAGTGTGGGATACCAGTGAGTGTATACCATATACGTGAGACCAACTTTCCAGAAGCATTGTATGAGTTTATCTTTCTACTGTTTGACTGTATATGTTTTATGGTATAATGATTTAATTTAATAAAGATATATTATCATATTGTAATAACTGGGGCATTTATTTCATTTGTGCATTTTATATTTGGTGTCTAATATAGCGCTTACTAGTTTTTTCTAAAATATCTCTCTCACACACCAGTTCACCCCACATACATACATACACACACACACACACACACAGTGCACCCCACATATATATACACACATATTAATATTGGGGAAGACAATTTCATAGTACTATTTTGTCATAGGGACATATGAGGAGGATTTTTACAAGGGCATGGGAATTATTTGTTCAGTTACAGGTCAATATTCATTTTTAAACTAAATGACAGGCCTTGCTTTCTAAACTTGCCACACATAGGTGCGCTTATTAAGGGCCATTCTTTAGTTATAAATCGGTACTGGGACAATAGAAAATGGTTTTTAGGCTTTTGGTTTTAAATGGTTTTAAAAATGGTTTTAATTATTTATTTAGAGGCAGGGAATGTTTACATGTAGGGGGACATAGGTAGTATGTTAGAGTTACTGGATACAGTAGCATAAACAGTGGTATGCCATTAACCCTTGGCATGCTGCCGCCCTGCAATACAAGGCCATGATGTGCCCTATAGTACTACATACAGCAGCATGCTAAGGTTTAATTTTATACCGTGCTATGCATTTTAGAGTTTAGAGTTAGTGAAATGTTAGAAAAATATTTTTATTAAAGGGGCAGGATTTACAGCATGATGAACCTAAACTCGCTATAGTTAAATCGCACTGAATCGCTGCTCTTGAAAAATTGCACCAATTAATTGCTGTTTAGTAAATTCAATGATTAAACCGCATCAATTGCATGCAATTTTTAGTGATCTTCAGTGATTTAAATAGCTCCCTTAAAATCGTCTTTTGTAAATCCAGCCCCTCGTGGCCACATTTCCCCCTTTTTGGGTCCGTAGCTCTCCTTCCCTTACTGTCCCTCAAAACAATACCTCCACCGTGAGTTGGGATATATAATCACTCCACTTTATGTAGTGCACTCTGGACACAAGGACGTCCGTTCATTCAAATTGGGTAAGGAATATATCATCCAGAAAATAGGAAACAAGCAAAGTCCTCTGGTGCGCCCGTGGACACTGGAACTGGAAGAGACCTGACACGCATTTTGCCTTCAATGCGGCTTTGTCAAAGGTGCGGCAAACTATTCACAGGTTGCTGGTTAAATACTCACAATTTATACCAATTAAATACCCCAAGGTCTGAATCCGGTCCTAAGAGAGGAAAGTTATTCCTGGGCAAAACCATTTTGATTTCAGGGGGGGTCAAGTTAATTGTATTCTTTGCATGCAGGGATATATCTTTGAATGCCTTATTGCACACAGATACTGACCAGCTTTACTTTTACACTGTTATTTAGACTTGGGATAGGAAACATCACCTCTCAACTCTAATACTGTTTGCAACAGATAAGCTATGACTCCCCTGCAATCAACATGGTTTAGCACAGGAGTAACTTTCCTCTCTTAATTTCAAGCTCCTTCTTAAGTCTGGATCCAGATCAATGCCCATAAAGCGCAAGATAGCCAAGATTGCCCAGCTCCCCTGTATTCCCCATTTATGTCCTCAAGCTCCCCAGTATTCCCTATTCATGTCTCTCCAGCTCCCAGTATTCCCCATCATGTGTCTCCAGCCTCCCAGTATTCCCTATCATGTCTCTCCAGCTCCTAGTATTCCCCAACATGTGTCTCCAGCCTCCCAGTATTCTGCATCATGTCTCACCAGCTCCCAGTATTCTCCATCATGTGTCTCCAGCCTCCCAGTATTCTCCATCATGTTTTCCAGTTCCCCAGTATTCCCCCATTTATGTCTCTCCAGCTCCCCAGTATTCCCCATTCATATGTCAACAGCTTTCAGTATTCTCCATTATGTCCAGCCTCCTATTATTTCCAATTGATGTCTTTCCAGTTTCCTAGTATTTCCCCATTGATGTCTCTCCAGTCTCCTAGTATTTCCCCATTGATGTGTCTTCACTATTATTCCCCATTCATTTGTCTCCAGTTTTCTAGAATTACCCATTGTTCAGCCTCCTAGTATTTCCACATTGCTGTTTATCCTCCTAATATTTCCCTATTGATGTCCAGCCTCCCATTATTTTCCCACTGATGTCCAGCCTCCTAGTACTTCCCCACTGATGTCAAATATCCTAGTTTTTCACTTACCTATGATGTCTTCCCTTCCTCTGTTGCTCTCTCTCCTTCCTAGTGGAGGCACGGGGTTTGCTATCAGCTGCTCTGTGTAACTGCAGTGGCAGATGATAGTAGGGACCCCCTGCTGGGGGAAGGGAATGTATCTAGGGTGTATTACTACCTTTCATAAACTGCCATACTTGCCCATAGATCCAAAGCTGCAGCTGTGTGCCTCTCTACTGGTCTGGCACCGTCCTGCACCACATCCCCCCATGGACCACAATGCGCCGGCCCTGCTCCTATGCACTCTCTCATTTTGAGATTAGCTCCCCAACTGAGTCTAAAGAACAAACTGATTTTTACAGTGTCTAACTGAGTCTAACTGTGTGCCTGAGTGCTGTGAGTTAAGGAACATTAACTCATCAAACCTGTTATGAAAATGAGATGAGTGCATGTGGAGAATAGTTATAAAGTAAGTTCAGACACTATCATTCTCAATCATATAATATCATGGATGGATTCTTAAGATTGTGTGGTGATTATGTTAATGTTAGTGATGAGGATGAGGAAAAGGACATTGTCAACATTGCTAGATGACCACTATCACTTTAATGCTACTTTTTAGGTGCGTATATTTAAGAAGGGATATACTGCGCATGTGTAGTACATTAATATATGCAATTATGTAGGACTTAAGAACAAGATGGCTCTTAATCACCATTATGAACCTATTTCTTCTAGGTTCGTAGTGACTTAACAAGGAAGGGGTGTGCCAGGAAAACCTAAGAATGAAGATAAGAAGATTGGGTGGAGGGAGGCATTTAAATGAGAAAATCTGGGCGCGGTTAGACAGAAACATTCTTAATTAGCCGCCCCATGCACACAACTAAGAACCTTAAGTTAAGGTAGCCCTATGACATTGTTAAGTTTGCAAAGCGAAGGAAAAAATATATATTGCACAGATAATGTATGACATAGAAATTAGAAAACCTACCGATAATGAGAAACCACTTATTGTCAATCACATTTGAGTAAGACAAAAAGGTGCAACCACGTGGCAAGAAAATGTGTAGGCAAAAAGTTTAACTAAAGAGACTAGTCTCAAAGGTAATTTGAACAGGGCCACATTTAAGGTGCACACTAGTAGGCAGGTTAAAACTTAACTTTTAATTAAATAATTTAAAATTATTGATAAGTCAGTGATAATATTGACAAAAATATATTACACCGTATTGTGATTGTAATCAACATATATAGGACAAAAATTCACTGAATAAATGCACATATTCACATATAAAGGAAGAACATGCTGCTGGGTTTCTTACAGCTCCTGAGTAACGCCTCCGTAAGTAAAAACCATCAATTGGACACCTGGTCCGTGACACTGTTATGTTCAAGACAAATTAAACAGTGGAGACTGTTTAAATAGGATAATCCAGACTCATAGGCCCTTATAGAACCCAACCAGCTTAAAAATAAAAACACCAAAATAACAAAACAAAATAATAAAGTCACCTCACGGTGACAGCACCTATGTGTCCCTAGTGTAACAAAAAGGTCTTACCAGAGTCCAGGTAGAGAAACATGGGGGATAGAGCTGGAAAAGGGAACCCCAAAAAAGCAGCAGATTAAACCTTAACACAGCCATAGCGAAATGCACGTTGGCATCTTTCATAGGATCTGCTGCTTTTTCGGTGGGTAAAAGAGGGACAAAATTTTGTGACCTGGTAGAGGGTGTGTACAGGGCCAGATTAAGGTCCGCATGGGCCTGGGGCTAAAAGTTATCAAGGGCCCATTGACATGGGAGTGACCAGTAATACATGAGTGTCGCCAGTGTTGTGGGGTTGGTCAATTACATGTGGGCATGGTCAGTACCAGAGGTCATAGATAGTACCTCCTTCTAACTACCTACATCTCTCTTCCATAGTCATAACTGTCCATTGTAAAATAAAGAGTAGGAATTACATCCCAACTGTTTCTCGTGTTGGAACAAGAACCTGGCTGATCATAACCCAACAAAATTACTATAAGTGAGGAAGTAAGGAGCAATATAGGTGGCATTAATGAATAACCAGATACCGGCATAAAAGTACCATAAAATAAAATTATATTATTATTAATAACATTCACATTAAAATATTCAGATTCTGACCCAATTGAGTAACAAGTTGTTGTATAAGGTATCCAATGCTCACAGTTGTTGCAATATAATTAATTGCTAGTTTTCCCCTTCAGAGGATAGTAACCATATGTCAATGGAACACAGTCTTTTTCCTCCGTGTTGATAACTATTACAGCTATAGTTAAGTATAGTCTTGTCTCTCTAATATACCGCTGTAAGATACAGATAATAAAAGAATTCTTAATACACTTGTATTCACTCACGTACTCCAGGTGTCCGCACTGGTGTTGGTGGCAACAATGTGCACAGTAGATTTTGCCGATACCTGCTTCCTGGAGGTCAGTGATGTATGGGAATGAAGACCAGCCCCCCTGGTGTCTGCGTTGGTGTCGGTCCCAGTAACAACCGGGGCTGAGTGGTTTACCGCTACCCGCTTCAAGGGATCAAGTTGTTGAATTGCTGGTTGATGTTTTATTTCCCAAAAAGATAGAATAGGAGGTGGGGAAACCTGAGAGCACAACTGTCTGCCCACGGGTGGCCAACCCTGGATGTTGGAGGTTCTCAGATAAATTCTTAGCAGCAAGGTTTGAAGGATTGCAGAGGATACATATAGATATGATCTCCAATAGTTGTCCTCAGATCGGGTCACAAATTTCCAGTCCGCTTACGTGTTTTGTCCAGTATCTCTGGACTTTTTCAAAGTGATTGAATGTGTTTGGATTCTCTTGCCCTAATATTCAGGTTCCACAGGTGTTTACAACTCCTTCATTAAGGGTTTAAAGGGCTGAACTAATCCTGTTGTTATTCTGTATTTAAAAACAGTACATATGCCAGTATCTGATAATAAAAGAGTTACAATGCTGCCAGAGATGCTCGAGAGATGTCATCGGCTGCTCTTTTTCTTTCCTTCTTCTTTTTTTTTTTTATTAGTGGTTAGTGAGCTGTGTTACCTATGGGGTTAATTATACAACTGTGGACTAAGTAATTAAGTGATGCACAACCAATCAGTCCTATAAAAGGAACTAAGAATAACAGCCCTCTATTCACTTACCTTGTCTTGAGAAAGTCCCTACCGGGACGAAACGCGTCGACAGAGACAGCGCTTGTTTTTCTGACACCCAGCAGCTGATGACATCTCTCGAATACTCATTTAAAAGCCTTTTTTTCTTTTTACTTTTTGCACCTGCATCGGACCTGCAACGAGGGGACGCCCATGTTTGCAGATCTTGGACTTACCATCATCTCCGGCACCACAAGTCTATCCGTTGATCCTAGCACATTAGTGCATCAAGAGGCGAACAGTGACCACTACGCTCCTATTGGAGCTTCCATCGGAGCGAGCACCTGTATGTTACACCGACGGCTAAGGAAGCCTTTTGAGGTGACTCTCTTTAATAGTTTTTGATGGCAAAGACTACCATTTATATGAGAGTTCTACTACTGCAGATACTGCACTGGGGTCGGTTAACACAGACTCCAGGATACTGGTAACAATAACTGCACTAATATTATCTTGCTGCTATTTACTTGTTAACTATTGGTCATCTGCCTCCTGTTTCAACTCCTACTACCGTCATTGGAATTCAATTATTGGTCACTATAATTTATTGCTGTGTGCCCTTTACCATCTTTACAGCTACAGGTGCAGAGTACAATTTGGTTATTATTTTGATGATTACCCCTTAAGAGTGTATTCAGCTTTTCTTAAACTATTTGCTTGGGTCGTTCAATGCTGTTTTTACAGCTTTTTATAACAATTTATGTTGATTTTTAATGGTGCATTCGCTGTTTATACTTTAATAAAGTGTCATTTTAAGTGAGTTGCAATCCATCTATGTAGTGAGTTGCAATCCATCTATGTATTTCTTGCAATAATCTAAAAGCGCAGCTATATTGTTTTCCTGTCTATAATTCTCTTGCAATTTAGACAATATATATTTTAATTATTTCTATATTTCTCCTATCAAAAGGTACATTGAAACTGAAAATTTATAACAAAACAGGAAATTATTACCTGTTAATTTGGTTTCCTTTACTCCCATATGTCAGCACACGAATGGGATAACACATCCCCGCTGGAGCCAGACAGGAAATAAGAAGACACCGGTACATATAGCAGCCCTCTTCCTGCTTCCTGTGTCTTCCACTTTCTAAAGCCTTAATACATAACTCCACATGATTAGATAAAAAACATTTTTCAACAAGGGGAGGGAGATGTGTTCTGACATATGGGAGTAAAGGAAACAAAATTAACAGGTAATAATTTTCTGTTTTCCCGTTACCTTCCAATGTCAGCACACGATGTACCCTAGCAGTACATCACTGGGTGGGCAAATAAACAGCAGGCGAATTGCCTTAATAATATAACAAAAAAATTATATATTTTTTTTAATTGTTTTTTTTATTCTGCTGCTTTAAAAATGCGCTTGCCAAAGCTTGCATCAGCTGCTGACAACACATCCAATCTATAATGGTTGGAGAAGGTGTGTATAGAGGACCATCCTGCCGCTTTACAGAGTTCATCAGTGGTGGCGGCTTCTTTCTCTGCCCATGAGGTTGCCACTCCTCTTGTGGAGTGGGCTTTAATATTCTTGGGTACTTGCAAATTTTTTGCTTGGTATGCTTTGATTATGCATGAACGAACCCATCTGGCCATTGTTGTCTTAGATGCTGGTTCTCCTTTTTTTTGGTCCTTCCATCAGTATAAACAATTGTTTTGTTTTTCTTAAGTTAGATGTTCTTGATATATATATCGACAATGCTCACTAGGTCCAGGCTATGCAGTTTTCTTTCTTTTGGAGTTGCAGGGTTAGGATAAAACTCTGGCAAGCATAACTCCTGATTAATATGAAACTTTGAAACAACTTTCGGCAAGAATTCAGGATTAGTTTTTAACACCACTCTGTTGGGAAAAAATTAAGATAAGGCTCTTCCGCCCATAATGCCTGCAACTCCGAAATGCGCCTCGCTGAAGTAATAGCTACTAAAAACAGTACTTTGATAGACAGAAACATTAGAGAAATTTCCTCAAGAGGTTCAAAAGGAGATTCCATTAGTGCCTCTAATACTGTATTTACATCCCACGGAGCTATTGGTTTACGGAACTGTGGATTTAATCTCTTAGCCACTTGAAAGAATCCTACAATATATTTATTTTGTGCTATATTATCATCTAACATAATACTCAAAGCAAATACCTGTACTTTAAGGGAACTCAGGGCTAGGTGTTTCTCTAACCCTGCCTGTAGAAAATCGAGAATTACCGGAATATTTATTTCTGGAATACTCTCTTTATTGCACCATGAAATGAACATCTTCCATATTCGGTGGTAAGTGGAACAAGTAGATTGTTTCCTTGCTCTAAGTAATGTGCTGATTACTTTATCTGAGAAGCCCTGTTTCTTCAATGTTTCCCTCTCAATAGCCACGCCTTTAATTTTAAGGACCCCGGGTCTGGATGAGCCACTCGTCCTTGCCTCAAGAGCGTTGGGTGCACCGGCAAAGTCCAGGGTATATCTATGGACATCTGCATTACCATGGGAAACCACGGTCTTCGAGTCCAAAATGGAAGAACAAGGATAGCTGTTGTCTCTTCCTGTTGTAGTTTCCTTAATACTCGAGGAATCATCGGTATGGGAGGAAACACATACACCATCGGGAATTCCCAAGGGATTGACAAGGCGTCCGTGGCCAGTGCTTGATGTTCCTGGTATCGGGACATATACTGAGTGACTTGTCTGTTGTTCACTGAGGCCATTAGGTCCACTTGTGGAACCCCTCATTTGTGGACTATCATCTGGAATATTGCTGGGTCCAAATGCCACTCTCCTGGCTGTAGCTTGCGTCTGCTTAGCCAGTCTGCCACGGTATTTTCTCTGCCTGCCACATATAGGGCACTGATGTCTTTTAAATTTCTTTTGGCCCATGCCATTAGTGGTTTTAGTTCTTTCCTGAGGGACTGGCTTCTTGTTCCTTCCTGCTTGCTTAAGTAGGCGACCACCGCCCTGTTGTCTGATTGTACTATGGCAACCTGTCCTTTCAGTTGGTACTTCAATCTTAACGCTTGACAGTCTGCCTTTAGTTCTCTTACGTTTGAGTGCAGGTTAGAAGTTGTTCCTTGCACCATCTTGCGTCCGCAAACAGCTCTCCAGCCTTAGAGGCTGGCATCTGTAGTAACCACTATGGGTTTTACTGCTGCAAAAGATTTTCCTCTTTTTAATCTTTTTACATCCAACCACCAGTTTAGGCTGCTCCTTGCTGCTGAGGATAGCAATATTTTCTGATGCAGGTTTTTTGGATCTTTATCCCATTGTATTAAAAAACAGCTTTGTAGCAGTCTTAAATGAGTTTTTGCCCAAGGTATCAGATCTAAGGTGGCCGACATTAGTCCCAGGATTTTCATACAGCTTCCTGCTGTTGTCACCTTCTGACTTTCGAGTTTTCTTATTTCTCGCATCATATTTTTCACTCTGTTTTGCGTTAATGCAATGTTCAGGGTGGAGGTGTCTATCATAACCCCTAGATACTTTATTGTTGTCTCTGGGATCAGATGACTTTTTTGATAATTGATTATCCATCCATCATCTTGAAGTGTGTGGATAACCTTCTTGGTATGTAGTTCTTCTTCCTCTTTTGATGATGCCGGGATAAGCAAGTCGTCCAGGTAAGACCATACCGCTATTTGAGAATGTTCTGGGCGAAGTTGCCAGTCCAAACGGGAGTGCTTTGAATTGAAACTATCCTCCGAAGACTGCGAATCTGAGATATTTTCGATGATTTAAGGTTATGGGAATGTGTAAGTAGGCGTCTTTCAGATCCACCGTGGTCATAAACATCCCTTGAAGCAAGTTCATGACTACTGATCTCACTGATTCCATTTTGAATTTCTTTACCTTTATACATTTGTTTAATCTCCTTAGATCTATTATAGTCCTGAATCCTCCCATGGACTTTTTCACCACAAAGAACCGGAAATAAAATCCCTGAAACAGTTCCTCTGGAGGTACTTCCATGATGACATTCTGACTGATCATATTGTTCAGGCTATCTCTGAGGGCTATTTCGTTTTCTAAATCCACCGGGATTGCAGATTCTACAAATGTTAATGCAGGGTTTGACATAAATTCTATGCTGTATCCGTTCTTTAAGATCTCTAAGACCCACTTGTCTTCCGTTGTTCTTTCCCATACCTTGTAGAAATTCACCAGTCTTCCTTCCACTGTACCTTCTGGACTGGGCTGGCCTGGCATCATTGTGCAAAACTCTTAAGGGTTGATTTGATATCACGGTTTCTTTGACCATGAAAATTATACCAACTTGAAAAGGATTGTCCTCTTCTATATCCTCTTCCCGGTCTGTAAGTTTTTGCTTCTCTAAAATCCGAAAAAGTCCCTCTTTGCATTCTAGTTTGGACATTCTTTTTTACTTTCTCCTGAGGCAGCCAGACAGATTTTCCTCCTGAAATTTTAGAAATAATGTCATCAAGGTTCTGGCCGAAAAGGAATTCACCTTGAAAAGGAAGAGTAAGTAGATGATTATTGGAGTGCGTGTCCGCCATCCATGGTTTCAACCAAAGGGCTCTTCTGACCACTGCGGCCGTGGCCCCTGCCCTGGCTGCTAATCTGACCGATTCCATAGAGGCCTCGCATATAAATTAGATTGCCAATTGAATATTTTGAACCTGTTTCAAAAGGTCTGCTCTTTTAATGCCATCCAGGATATCACTTTCAAGTGAGTTGGTCCAGCTTCTGAGAACTCGAGAGGTGACCGACATAGCTGCCGCTGGTTTAAGTGCGGCTCCTGCCAATGAGTGTTGTTTATTGAGTCCTACCTCCATCTTCTTTTCCATAGGATCTTTGAAAGCTGATACATCTTCTAATGGAAGTGTAGTTTTCTTCGCAATTCTTGCAACCGCTGGATCAATTCTAGGTGCCTCTTCCCATTTCTTTGTTTCCTCCTGAGGAAAAGGATATAACTTACTCATTCGGTTGGTGGGTGTCACTCTTTTATTCGGGTGTTTCCACTCCTCTGATACCACTTCTTTAAGGAATTGAGAAAGTGGGAATTGTCTTGTTTTTTACGTGATTCCTTAAATAATAAATCTTGAAGTTTTATTTCATCCTTAGTTTCTTCTATATTCAACACTTTGTGGATAAGTTTTAGAAGATTCTCCACTAAATCCGGATTTAGTGATTCTTCAGTTTGAGATTTTACTGAACCTTCTTCCGAATGACATGACGCCTCAGATAATACTGTGAAATGCTCAATATCAGATTCTTGCCTTGATCGCTTCAAAGTTAACTTTTCTAAATCCTTTTTAGTAACGAAGGTATTCGCCAAATCTTTCTTTATTGTCTCCGCAAGATCTTTCTTTATTAGATCCGCCAATTCCCTTAATTGTAAATTAGGTTGCTGTGTGTCTTTAGTTGTACAATCTTTGCAGGCTAAACTTGCACAATCATCTGGTAGTTGGGAGTCACAGAAGGAACATCTTGCAAGGTGCTTCTTTTTATATTTATATTTTAGTTCCATCCTCTCCTTGCTGGTCTCTGACCTAAAAAGACACATTTATAACTACACTGTACTATACTAAACAACACTCATATAAAAATGGGCTTACCCCGACTTCTTGTGTTGGGGCCGTTTATCCTCCACCACTGGTACAACCGACATAGTAGTGACTGCAACATATAATTATTAATGCTATAACACTAAAAAGCAGCTAAAGTAATAACTACTGTTACATAAGAATAGCTTCTTACTTTATTTCCAGGTGCACAATTCACAGGCTGCAGTCCAGGAATCCAAATCTCTGAGTTTGCTGCCATACACGTGCAGTGAGAGAATTAAGCGCTGTCACTTTAAGCGCCGTCGGCTGCTGATGACGTCATCTCCACCCGCTTTCTCTTGGATAAACCCGGGCATCGGAGGCTCAGCGGTGCCTATACAATGCAGCTGACACATGCAATGCTGCTCCTGACTTGCCCTCAGTGAGATAGGGGCAAGTACTGGAGCTTTTAGCGCCTACAGCGCTCTGGAGGCCGGCACTCACCTGCACTCACCTCCGGTCCCTGTCTAACTGCCGGAGGCACCGACAGGGAACCTGTACACGCGTCGGAGACCCAGAAGAAGAAAAAGAAAACCCTAAGGTACTTACTCCTAACAACACATCCCTGCTAGCTCCATGATAGGAAAAAAGAAGACACAGGAAGCAGGAAGAGGGCTGCTATATGTACCGGTGTCTTCTTATTTCGTGTCTGGCGGGGATGTGTTAACCCATTCGTGTGCTGACATTGGGAGGTAAAGGGAAAAGTATATACTATAAATACACACCATTATATTTAGATTTCTAGACTAGGATCAGGTGGTTATAAAAAACAATATATGTTGGCAGTGTCTGCGCTGGAAATACCTTAGATACAAAAGTCCTTCACACAGTCCTTGGCGCATAGAGTCCTATTCCCCCGCAAGCATGTAGGTAAAACCGCTCAAAAAATCCTTCTGATTTTTCTCCTTTCCACTTTTTACTTTTTTACTTTTTACTTCTCTTCTTGCTTTTTTCTTCTATAGGTGTAGTTAGTCTTCTGCATATAAATTCCTCAAGAGTGTACCCCAGGAAAGAAGAAAAATACTTAGTGTAACACTGTTGATTTTTCTATGTTCTGTAGGGATAAGAATAATACTCACAATGGGCCTGATCCGGACCTACGCTGATGCGTTGTGCTTACTAAAGCACAGCGTATCGGCGTCCACTCTCCCTGACACTCCCCCTGTGCGGCCGTATTTTCCCTTGCTTGCGCTGGCTGAAGGCTACCCTAACTTCAGCCGGCCTAAGCAATGGAAAATACGCTCACACAGGTGTTTTGTTACGCTAAGCCCTCCCTCCCTCCCTCCCTCCCTCATTAAACTAACTCCCCCCGCCCACCTTCACTAACCTTAACGTAGTAACGCTGGGGGGACGCCCACTCCAGCATCACTACGCTGTTCCTACGGACGCCCGATCGTTGATAGACAACATCTGCCCAGCGCATGCGCAGATCAGCTTTACAGCCGATCTTACGCTTATGCCCGCCGTAACTAGTACGGCGGGTGTAGTTCTGGATCAGGCCCATTGTGTCCATAGCCTGGCAATGAGACTTCAAAACCAGAAATTCAGAATTGTCATCTCTGGATCAAGATCTGTCTTTGCACAAGAAGCAGCAGGAAAAGTGTCTGACATTATCTTACTGTGAGAGATTAAGAGAACACGAGGGGGCCATACGCTCGCACAGGAGTGTATGGCCGCCTAGCCCGCCCTCCCACCTTCATTTAACTAGTTCCCCCCGCCCACCTACACTAACCTGTACGTAGGGACACTGGGGGACGTCCCCTCGGGCGTCCCTACAGCGCTGCTACGGACGCCCGATCCAGGCGACGGCGGGCGTTATTCAGGATCAGGCCCAATGTGGCTTCTTGTATTATAGGCGTTTCTTCTTTCCTTGGGTACACTCTTGAGGAATTTATATGCAGAAGACTAACTAAACCTATAGAAGAAAAAAGCAAGAAGAGAAGTAAAAAGTAAAAAGGAGAAAAATCTGAAGGATTATTTGAGCAGTTTTCCCTAC